>JAZDUH010000283.1:1412500-1482500 GCA_036419115.1 Scarus forsteni | reverse complement strand
ATGTTAACCCTTGTTTTCTGATGCTTCATTTCTTCATGCTTTCTTTTTTAGAAAGATGCTGATCGAACTCTCGAGTGATTTTGAATAAATGTGGTCTTCCATTTCCAAAGCTTTAACTGTGAAATACTCACAATTTAAATCCCTAGTGCAGAGTATCAACTGTCTATCTCCTCCTCTTCACCTGCATTCTAGGTAGATTTCAGAACTGGCAGACAGATTTGTTCTTTTTTCCCTAAAACCCACCCGTGGACTACACGGCGGATCGTTATGTTGGCCTACATGAAGCTTTTTCTAACAAAATAAAAACAAAACAAACGTTTTTTTGGGAATGATTGTACTCCCATTTTGACAGACTTTACATACAAATATAAATATCATATCCTTCATTCACCGTTTATGTTTGGCGAGATGCTGCCAAATTCTGCACACTGCACCTTTAAATGGTCTTTGATTTTATTTAACCTTTTTCGGTTCTCCTGTTTTTTGTGTGTGTCTTAACTCTTGTGCTTTGTTGTCGTGTGTTCCTGCCTACTGTCAAAGTACTTTGTAAACCTATGTTTTTTAAAGTGCTATACAAATAAATAAAATAAAGTTTATTATTAGAAGTAGCTAGAGTATCTCCTTTAAGTTTGCAGCAGTACTGGTGATCGGGACTTTAACTTTAAACTTTTAAACAATGCAGCATTTTGATATATATATTGAACAATACATAAAAGGGTGACATCCATTTACATAAATAAATAAACAGAGCACAGGACATGTATGATTATTTCATCATCTACTGAAGTTTCAGTTCTACATGTTGCCAAAAATGACCCCATATCTCAGTTGTCCTACCCTCAATGTCCAGCCTGCCAAGCATGTGTTCATAAGATAAAATCCTGACCATTACATTACTGCGGGCCGCTGTTTCATGTAGGCCGACATATTGATCCGCCGTGTTGTCTACGGGTGGTTTTTAGGGACAAAAAGAACAAAACTCGAATCTGTCTGCTGGTTCTGAAATTTACCTGGAATGCAGGCGAAGAAGAGGAGAGGATGGCAGTGGATGCATAGAAAGTTGTTACTCTGTCCTAGGGATTCAAACTGTGTGTATAAACACACACAACATAAACTGTGTGCTGTGTTCAGGATCCTTTTTGGTCTTCACAGGATTCCGTTGCTCAGCGACGTGACGTTTTGGCTACGGTTAGGTTCATTCTAGAATCTGAACGCTAGATGTCGCTAAAATGCCAAATTCTACACACTGCACCTTTAAGATACAGAACTTATCATTAGATACCAGAGGCACCAATTTCCTGTCTCCAAGGGGACTGATCTCACTTTTATAGATAAAGGAATGTAAACAGTTCTGAAAAAATCCAACTATGTTACCGACAAATACTTCAGTAGATTTATTTTAGAGTCCAGCCCCCATTATGTATGTCAGTAAAGAACTGGCCCTTGGATAAATGTAGGTGATGACTCCTGTGTTATTTGGACTAATGTAGGCCCCACACTCCACAAACACGGACCAAGAAAACTAAAAAAAGAAATATGTCCAAGAAAACTGAGGATATGAAGCTGTAACCCTCGGATATGAAGCTGAGGTTTGGATCAAACATCACATCTGTGGAGATCTTTATGAAATTGACTCTTGAGCAAACTCTAGTGTGCAGACCTCTCTTCTCTTTCTGTACCTAATAAAGTGGCCGCCTCCACTCGCTCTGAGGACTTTCCTCCTTCAAACGCACACACAAACCTCCCCTGAGGTACCTGACACTTGCAGCTGCCGGTGGCTCTGACATGTTCATACATGTCATTCCAACATGCTGCTCGGCGTCAGCTCGAGCTCTCAAAGTGGAAACATCCCGACGGCCTCCTGCGGTTGTGTTTGGGCCAAAAGACGATATCGGTGATTTCAGCCGTGGCTCAGCTCTGCTCACATTTGGAGAACATGAACTCAGTTTTGGTCAACTCTTTCTTGAGTTTGCTAGTGAAGCAAAAAATGTCAAGTAGATCAACCCTTTAACTTCCTCTTAAAAATAGCCAAGAAAAATGCCCTTTTTTTGACATACTGGGGCACTAATGCAACTTTTTTTTTACATTTTAAGTATTTACAAACCATTAACCTCTGCCAAATGGTTGAAGTGGAAGTTTAGAGTCGAAGAAGTGTTTCTTTATTTGATTCTTGATTTGATAAATTTTTGATCCACCATTAGTTACAGCAAATATGCAGGAGCTGTAACAGTGAAAAGATATCAAAAATCATGTAAAATGTCATTTTTGAAAAATGCTTATAACTTTGTGGATGTCATTTTCAATTCATATAAGCCATTTTTTCTTTTTCTGACCATTTTTTATAACACTATGCTTACTTAATTAGAAATTCCCAAACAAACCCAGAACCCTGATTGGTTGTAGTTTTTTGGACAGCCGATAGGAAGGCTTCAGGTGAATTTCAAAACCCAAAACCAGTGAAGTTGGCACGTTGTGTAAATCGTAAATAAAAACAGAATACAATGATTTGCAAATCCCTTTCAACTTATATTCAATTGAATACACAGCAAAGACAAGATACTTAATGTTAGAACTGAGAAACTTTATTTTCTTTTGCAAATAATCATCAACTTAGAATTTAATGGCAGCAACACATTGCAAAAAAGTTGTCACAGGGGCATTTTTACCACTTTGTTACATCGCCTTTCCTTTGAACAACACTCAGTAAACGTTTGGGAACTGAGGAGACCAATTTTTGAAGCTTTTCAGGTGGAATTCTTTCCCATTCTTGCTTGATGTACAGCTTAAGTTGTTCAACAGTCCGGGTCTCCGTTGTTGTATTTTACGCTTCATAATGCTCCACACATTTTCAATGGGGGACAGGTCTGGACTACAGGCAGGCCAGTCTAGTACCCGCACTCTTTTACTACGAAGCCACGCTGTTGTAACACGTGCAGAATGTGGCTTGGCATTGTCTTGCTGAAATAAGCAGGGGCGTCCATGAAAAAGACGTTGCTTGGATGGCAACATATGTTGCTCCAAAACCTGTATGTACCTTTCAGCATTAATGGTGCCTTTACAGATGTGTAAGTTACCCATGCCTTGGGCACTAATACACCCCCATACCATCACAGATGCTGGCTTTTGAACTTTGGGCCTATAACAGTCCAGATGGTTCTTTTCCTCTTTGGTCCTGAGGACACGACCACAGTTTCCAAAAACAATTGTAAATGTGGACTGGTCAGACCACAGAACACTTTTCCACTTTGCATCAGTCCATCTTAGATGAGCTCGGGCCCAGAGAAGCCGGCGGCGTTTCTGGGTGTTGTTGATAAATGGCTTTGGCTTTGCATAGTAGAGTTTTAACTTGCACTTACAGATGTAGACCAACTGTAGTTACTGACAGTGGTTTTCTGAAGTGTTCCTGAGCCCATGTGGTGATATCCTTTACACAGTGATGCCGCTTTTTGATGCAGTACTGCCTGAGGGATCGAAGGTCACGGGCATTCAATGTTGGTTTTGGGCCTTGCTGCTTACGTGCAGTAATTTCTCCAGATTCTCTGAACCTTTTGATGATATTACGGACCGTAGATGATGAAATCCCTAAATTCCTTGCAATAGCTGGTTGAGAAATGTTGTTCTTAAACTGTTGGACAATTTGCTCACGCATTTGTTCACAAAGTGGTGACCCTCGCCCCATCCTTGTTTGTGAATGACTGAGCATTTCAGGGAAGCTGCTTTTATACCCAATCATGGCACCCACCTGTTCCCAATTAGCCTGTTCACCTGTGGGATGTTCCAAATAAGTGTTTGATGAGCATTCCTCAACTTTCTCAGTCTTTTTTGCCACTTGTGCAGCTTTTTTGAAACATGTTGCAGGCATCAAATTCCAAATGAGCTAATATTTGCAAAAAATTAAACTTTGCTGTGTATTCAATTGAATATAAGTTGAAAAGGAATTGCAAATCATTGTATTCTGTCTTTATTTACAATTTACACAACGTGCCAATTTCACTGGTTTTTGGATTTTAGCTGCAGAGGTTGAATAGAAATCCAAAATCAATCTTGTTTGTGATTATTTCACCTCAAATTTACATCTTCTCATCCATTTTCAATATATTTCTCCCGTGACAAACTGAAATTTTGATTTTGCTTGAGGATAATCGTGTGTTTATCTAATGGTTTGTTCCTTTTTAAGGCTGGATGTGGCAACACTGCCATCTACTGGCCGGGTTTACTACACTGTGTTTGGTCCTTCAGTGACTCCGTGAGTTTGATGGATGTTTCTAAAAACTCAAAAGCCCACAGTCAGTCCTACTCCCAGTGGACTGTTGTCCTGAAAACAGGTCTAAATCTTTACATTATTGAGGCTTGTTGAACTCTATTCTTATCCTAAGATGATGGAGATATCAGACTTCAGCTGGGACAGGATTTAACACTGGTCGTGCTTCTCTAAATGTGATCATGTCCTCAGGTTTCTGTTTGACCTTTCTGCCTGCAGAGCATCATTTGGTTGAGTCTTACCCACGCTCACATAATGAATTGGGTCTTCTAATGAGATCATTTTGATTTAATTTCACATCATTATAAAAAGTTAACGAGTCAGGTTGATCTATGCCAGTTTGAGTTAGATTAACGAGGAGCAGCAGCAGCAGGGGGATGGATTCTGGACCCAAGCGTTAATGAGCCTGTTGAACAAACTCCAAACTAATTATAGACTAAGAGGGTGTGATTGGCTCCTTCCCCGTTTGCTTGTTAATTCTGCACGAGAAACAAATGACCTCTGAGACCAAACCAGTGCTCAGATTCTTATGAAGGTCATTTCTGAGCATGAATGTGAATCATGATCATCTGTGAAGAACAGACGCAGAAGCAAGAGTGCAGAAAGGATCGTTACTCATGCTTTATTTTAGTTTTTGAAACTTTAAAGAAGGATTAGCTGTGCAGAACTAAATGCCTCTTCCACTCCCTGGCCATTTTATTTGGTACACACTCTTCATCTTCAGAGCTCCTTTATTTTTTTTAAGGTGCTGAAACATCCCTCAGAGGTGTTGGTCCATATCTCCATGATAGCACCACACATTAGCTGCAGAGTTGATGTGCTGCTGGATTGAGATCCGGTGACTGTAGAGGCCACTGGAGTACCATGAACTTTAATCAGTGTGAGCTGATCTGAGCCAGATCTACAGAGTCTCCTGCTGGCTTTACTGCACATGTGCAATCCTGAACTCACTCATACTGATTGACAGTTTGTTAAGATTTATGTAAAGTACACAAATGTAATTAAAGTAAGAATAGGCATTACATTTTGGAGTGACTCAAAACTGTTTATCAGTGATTGAGCACTGAGTTCAAGATTGCACATGCACAGTAAAGCAGGCAGGAGAGTCTGCAGATTGATTTCAAAGTTGGAGGGTGCAGAATTTCTCTTAGGGTTTGTTTTGTCCCGCATTTGAGTGTGACTGCTGTGTTCACATGTGCCCAAACGGTCACTCATTGTTTCGGAACAACTGCCCCAACTGAGCAAAGCCAATACACCCTTAGGGCTCTAATTCCATAAACCAGTCGCAGGCGCACCTGCCCTGCGCCGGCCTTCACCGCGCGGACAGGGTGTGGCCAGCGCACTTTGCAAGTTTCCTGCATTGCCAAGAGAGGCGAACTCAAGGACCAGAGGAGCGCAGAGAGGTGCATCCGCGCCTCCATCCCTGCCCCTCTGCCCCTCCGCGCAAGTGCCAGAGAGGGAGGAGAAAAGGCATGAGTGGGTTTAACACAGACGATTGTTGTCTTCACCAGTCAAATGACCGCCTCTCCTTGCCTTTAAATGCGCTGCGGCCAAGGCGCAGCGTCTGATTGGTCTGAATGATCTCCGCCACCGCGGAAACAGTGCGCTGGAAAGACCCGGTAGCGGAGACAGTCAGAGCCGCTGTCACTTCAGCAACTGGGAGAACAGACTGGCCATCAGGGCGCACATCGGAGGCCACGAAGCATGTCACCGTGTGGGCCAGCTCCCGGGACAGATGTAATCTGTTCCTTTGTCATTAATAGGTGTAAAAGATTAAGAGACAGTTACGCAGCAGCTGGCTTATCCATTTATAATGCTTGTGATCCACCTGCACTCCTGGTTTGTCATCACCAAATAGCAGAGCCTTTAGTGATATACTGTATACTCACCCGGTGTCTCCTCCTCATCCTCCTTGCAATAACATACTCCATCTTTTTAGATCACGTTAAAAATAAAGACTAAAACAGAGGAATATGGGCAATCACAGGTAAATCCTTAGTGACATACATTGATTTTCTCTTTTTCTTCATCTTTTTTCTCCCTCTTTTCTTTGAATTTAATGAAATGAGAGAAGCCTGATATTTACTCAGTATCAGATGTTAAGGCTGTTTATTGTTGACTTGTAAAATGTGCATCAAACTTCCAGCTAACGTCAGGTTAAGTTTTCATTATGACAAACAGCTTTAATCCGACATCAGATGTGACGGGACAGTTAATATAGATACAAATGTATATGCTGGTTTAGACGGTTACATTAAATAGTGATTGCTGTGATTGTTTATTGCATTAAAATGTGCCTGACACTCTGGAAACCTGCCTCTGAGGCTTTGTTGACGTGTGCGCACATGTGCGCCTGTCACCAAATTACAGCTGCGGAGGGTGCGCTTTGCCTGCGCCGAGAATAGACCAGGTTGGAGCTGGCGAGCTTTCAGCGCACCTTCCGCACAGTTTTTTGGCACGAAATTGTCACTGCGCCAACCTGAATCTGTCGACACCTCCCCCTGGTGCGCCGTCACACCCATCTCTGTGCAGACAGTCTACCGAATTGTCAAATTGACAGCGCACAGCGGTGCGCCGGACAAAATGGAAACATTTCAAAGCTCAAATAAACTTTGTCAAAATTTTAGGAATATCGCTTTTATTTTGCGAAAAACTGTAATGGAAACCCAGTTATAGACTGTTTAAATAACTTTCTCAAGTAAAGGTAAAAATAACTTAATATAATTAAGTACATACAACAGGGTTCTGAGTGCACAAAACAACTAATTAAAAAGTAAATGCAGCATAAGACTGTTAATTAAATTTACTTACCTTTTTAAGGCAGTCGGTAAACACATTTTTTTTAAGTAAGGCTAGTTTGTTAGATTTTAGAGTGATGCTCAAAAGCACTAAGTTGATGCAATGTAATTGACTGTAAATTGCTATCTGTTGTACCTATTCTTATAATGGTGCAAAGATGTGGAACTTGCTACCAACTGAGCTCAAGACCATCACTGAGTCCAATATCTTCACTGCCAGGCTTAAGTCTTGGCTAAAAACAAAACAAACCTGTACCCATTTTTAAAGAATACTGTGTGCATGTGAAGAAGGATTTATCTATTTATTTATTTATTTGAGTATTATTTTTAATAGTATTAGTTTTTTTAAAGTTTTAGTTTTTTTTAAAGGGACTGTGAGGAGTTTCTAAGTAATTACAAAAAAGTCTCCCTTTTAGATATATGCCTGATGGAAATACACACTTTAAGATGAGTTTTATAGCATCAAAATAGGTTAGCTATAAATGCTATTCCTTAGCGTTCCGGTCAGGTCGGACAGGTCTGGACTGGCCTGGATACTCAACTCCGGGAACAAGACAATTAAAACTAGAGCAAATTTATATTATTTTATTATTTATATTACACGTCTTAGAGCACCGGGCTGTAAGTAGCCATATATAGCCGGCTACAAAACTACCATAAAACTACCAAAAATTGCTTGTTGCCACACATCAAAAACTACCGCTACGTCACTAGAAAGAGATACATTACCTCGTCGCTTTGCATCCTGTAAGTTGTTGAAAAAAGAAGTTGTAAAACAATGCAGAGTTCTGAGGAAGGTCAGAGCTGCATTCATTAGCATCTCAACAAACACACGCTTTGGCTTGGGTCACGTCTTTTGGTGCGTTCCAGTTGTAGTCTGAAGTAGGAATTTCCAAGTTCCGAGTAGGAAACTGCAACTGGTACATCCCCCGAAGTCGGAATTTCCTACTGGGAACTCGGTGAAACCTCGCCACCCCCGAGTTGACAATGGAAGATGGATGCCCCCAGTGTGAACAGTTATTTAGCTCCTGTAATAATCCATTTATTTGCACTTCTGACTGGGGTGTGTCGCTCTAGATCAGCTGTATACATAGTATTGTTAGACTTATATTTACAAAACTGCTGCAATAGTGATAATCACATTCTTCAAACAACAACGCAGGGCGTGCTAACAACAGCTAACAATAGCCTGGTAGATTGGCATGTTTTTTTCAGACTTCAACTGGAACGCCGATAAGTCGGAGATGATGTCACTCCCAGTTCCGAGCTCCGAGGTTACTGAATGCAGCATTACGTATTAAAATTGAACATTTACCAAGCACACAGTGCTCATGGGTAGCAGAGTCTTTATGTCGCCGGTAATAGATTCTCCTCACAGTCCCTTTAATAGAATTTATTAATGTTTCACTGCAATTTCTTATGTTTTAATGTGATGTAATTTCTTGTTTAATGTAATGTGGATAGGCCTATCCAGGGACAGGAGTTGAGAATTAGCCTTGGCTATAAACTCCACCTGCATGGCATCAAGTGCAAATAGATTTTTGTTTTTTTTTTTGTTTTTTTGTGACTATGTACATTGCAATGTCCCTGCCAAATAAACGAATAAATAAATTAATTAAAAAGTCCTGTGATGCAGATGATGATGTCATGAGCGGAGCCCCGCCCCCCTCCATATCCTCCATGTCATCAGCCTGGCCTGAAGGAGCTGCAGCAGGGGATTCTGGGAGAGTGACAGTTTTTGGGGGTGGTGGTTGTGGCCGAGGCAGCAGGGGATTCTGGGAGCTGCTTGTGCCGTGGAAGCAAGCCTGAGCCGACAGCAGCGCTCCACCACACCATCGGACACAACCCCCCCCTCCAAACACACACACGCCCGGCCAGCCGTGCCTTTGTCTGGCGTGTCCACATACATCTGTCATGCATGGCGGCGTTGGCACTGACAGGCTGCTATTGTTGCCCCCCCCCCAGCAGGAGACGCAGCCACAGTTTGGGGTAATTGCTGGTCCTAATTAGTTCACACACACATACACACACAGAAATGCCAAACACACTGATTAAAAACCAAAATCCTGTTAAAGAGGAGCTTCACTGAAACAATGTGCCGAGTGTTTCGGAGCGAGCCATTGTTCTGCTCTGAATCCACGCAAAACAAAAGTTAGCTCCTCGTCACCGTGGACCAACACAAACGACAGGATGGACGCACTTTACCTCCTGGTGCTACCTTTGTTTTTACTGCTCAGAGGTCAGAGGTCAGAGGGTTAGACATAAACACATCTCCACATTTTAGGACATTTTTGGGCTGTGAGAACAACCCACTCTACTTCTGATTTTTCGACAAAACGAGTACATAGGAGGATTAGTGCCACTGAAAAACAGATTTTTAGTGGATAAGAACATTTAAGTCTGAGAATAAAGCCAGAATGCTGAGACAGGCCAATGCATGGTGTTAATATGCTAACAAAAGAAATCAAAATGAGCCACTGCCTTTAATTTATACAGTCCTACCCATCATTATTGGCACCCATGAAGTTTAAGTACACAATGTGTCAGTACAGTTTCTTTACAAACCTCTCTAACTTTGCTCTGCATCACTTTATCAGACTCAAACTTGGCAGAAGTAATGTTCACATATTAAGTTTTGTAAATTATACTTCATTAGCTACTATGATCATGCAGTCACATTTAGAATAGGCAGTCTTAATTGCAACCACTTGAAGCCTACAAGGAAAAGAACACCCTACCATCAGTTAAGCATGGTGGAGGTTCCATAATGGTTTGGGGCTGCTTTTGCTGCATCGGGTACTGGAGGCCTTGACTGTATCACAGGAGTCATGAAATCAGAGAATTATCAAGAAATTTTAGAGCGAAGTGAAAAAATAATAATAAAACAGAATAAAATATAAAACAGATTACAAATATACCCCTTTCAGTCAAGCCAAAAAAACCTGTTTAAACCCGTAACAATCGGCTCCTGACGGCAGTTTGAAAGGGTTTAATCTGCATTTCGACCCGAGTCGACTGACCCTGCAAGCGATGCAGGTTTTAATCAGCTTCAGTGGGAACATCACATCCGAGTCAACCCGCTTATTTACAGATAGGGATGGGAATCCAAAACCAATTAGTTAAGAATCGTTAACAGCTCCATCAAAGAATCGATATCATGAGTCTTTTTGCTAATCAACTCCCTTATCAATTCCTTTCACTAACAGGGTTGAGAAGCGTCTGAATTGTGGCTTCATTTTTTTGCAAAAGGCTCCTATTGCACAACCTTAAGAGAGTGGCAACACTTTGCAGAAGCAGTTATCTGTGCTGTGATGTGTGTTTGACATTGTTGACACTGAAAATCTACAGGCCAATATTTGCCCACACGGAAAATCTGCAGGAATCCATACGGGAATCGTTAAAGCATGGGATCAATAAGCAGGATTGTTAAAAACACTGTACTGTTAAAATCTTATCAATTCCCATTCCTATTTACGGATGACATCAATGTAACATCCCCACGGCAAAATATCACACCCGCCCCCTCCGTCTGTAGCTTATGTGACTCTTTGCCGTCTCAGATTCTATCCAGCTTTGTATCATCACCGAGTTTTTACATTTTTAATGAAGGACAAAAGTACAAAGTAAAGAAAACCGTGTCCACGGCCTCTATGCTCCTTTCCATTGTTTACATGGACATGTTTCGTCGCCCTGATGATGTCATGAAAGTGATGACATCATCTTGATGCGCCAGAGGAAAAAAACAGCCATGCAGCTCGTCTGCAGCCGATTATACCGAGTCTGTAGCAGCGGGAAAGGAGTCACTCGATTGTTAGCGGTTTAAAACCCCTGTTGACCTGCTAATTTTGGTGTGAAAACAGTAATAAAAACAATGAAAACACCTTCACAACAAAATTAAAACACTGTTAATAAGTGAATTAATAGTAACTTGTTTGGTATTATCATTTGCAACAATATTTGTTGGGCATTGCTTTACATTTCAGCAATCGATGAGATCTTTTTATTTTAATAGTAATAAGTAGTTTTAATATAGTTATATTGAAGGTCATTTTTTCCCATTTTGCATGTGCGTATGCCTGATCATCAGATGGAGGGGTTACTTTTCTTGGAAACTTAGCTTCTGGTTTTTGAGAGCTGGAAGAAGACAGCAGTTGAAGAAACATCTGTCATGGTTAATCATGAGCCGTGTTTGAAACCATCCACTCATTCACTCATTTACTATTCCGTTAATGCAGTTTGTGTTGCTGTGATCAGGCCGTCGTCATGGACGCTGTTACCTGAAACCTGTTACCTGTAATCAAGGCTGTCTCAGTGGAATACATGTGAGCTCCTCTGCCTGAAATAATCATCTGAGCGTGGCCCCGTGAGCTCCCAGGGGCCCCGACACACCACAACCCTGATTTAATCTGCTCATTATTAACCAGAAAAACACATCAGCGGAGGAGCCATTAATCTGAGAGGCTGTGAGATTCACTCTGGAAAGTAAGGACGCTTTTAAAATCGCTTATTTTTTTTATCAATTTATAAAATAAAAAGTAAAGGACAAAAGACAAAGCTAAAACAAATCAATAATTGCTGTGACCACTCATGGCTGTATGTACCAGGTATGTGTATTAAATGATGGTCGAGATCCTCTGAGGATAAACCACATGGTTCACGCCAGTGATTTTTATTAAAGGTTGGTTATTCACTGCAGCAGTGCAGCCCGTTTTTATTTCAGCAAACATGATTACAAGTCAGAACTTTAAGAGGTTATAATAAGAGGTTTGTCTATTTTTCCTGTGAGCCAAAACGGACAGAAATATGACAAATAGAGAGCCAAATTTATCTCAATCCATCAATAAACCAGTCTTTAATTTATAAGATGACACATCATCCAGATTACATGTTTCATTCCATTTTGCCCACAAGGCAGCGAGAATCCTATGAGCAATGCCTCTTAAGTTTTTGTTTTTTCTTATTGTTCCTGTCCCTAAAACTTCAGCATTTCCACTGTAAATTTAGTGCCATATTTACTGTCTTGATTTAATATTTATTGCTTATTACCTTTATCATGAATTTGCATTTATTATAACGTTTTGCTGCTGACCTCTTGGCCCGGTTACCCTTGTAAATGAGATCCAGGGCCCGTATTCACAAAGCATTTTATCTTCTCACTAGGAGGACTCCTAAATGACACTAAAAGTTCCTAACTAATGTTACGGCCACGGCCGGACACAAATTGGCGTATTTAAACGCCCGTAGTGCCTGTGACGCGCCGCGCGTGACGCCCGAGGCTGGACGCTGGACCATTTTGACAAGCTGAGGGACGACGTGCGTCACTGTGCAGGCACAGTAGAGAGCCGGAGCCAGTCGGACTCAGTGATAACCTGTGCAGGCAAATCCAGCTGGAAACGAATATTTACTGAACTTGCCTTCAAAACCTGTCTCCTCAGAGACTTTCACCCAAGCCTGCTCCTTTTTGTTCCGGTCTCAGTAGAGTACACACATTGAATCGTATAACTCCGGATGATGGCAAACAGCGCAGATAAACCTCCCCTCCATCTTTCAGAGGGGGTTTGAGCCGGAGCAGGTGGTCAGAGAGTAACACGTCATCAAATCAATGACGTCGGGGGGGAATGTCATCGCTGATGGCTGCCGCGCCACAGTGTCACGCAAATTTGCGTCGAAAGTTCAATATTTTAAACTCGAGCGTAGAGGCGTTTGACGTGCCGGACACTCCAGATACGCCACGCCAAATGCATCCAATGCGCCGCCCGGGGCGAATCTGCGTCCAAACACGTCTTTGCATTGACTTTGTATGTAATCTAGAAGCATGTCTTTGCGAATTTGTGTCCGGTGTGGCCACATCATAAGGAATTCAGAGAGCTCACAAGCTAACAGAAAGGGGCGGAGCTGACCCTGTTGCTATTGATGATGTCATGTTTCTGACCCTGTTGCTATGGATGATGTCATGTTCCTGACCCTGTTGCTATGGATGATGTCATGTTTCTGACCCTGTTGCTATGGATGATGTCATGTTTCTGACCCTGTTGCTATGGATGATGTCATGTTTCTGACCCTGTTGCTATGGATGATGTCATGTTTCAGACCCTGTTGCTATGGATGATGTCCTGTTTCAGACCCTGTTACTATGGATGATGTCATGTTTCTGACCCTGTTGCGATGAATGATGTCCTGTTTCAGACCCTGTTGCTATGGATGATGTCATGTTTCTGACCCTGTTGCTATGGATGATGTCCTGTTTCAGACCCTGTTGCTATGGATGATGTCATGTTTCAGACCCTGTTACTATGGATGATGTCATGTTTCTGACCCTGTTGCGATGAATGATGTCCTGTTTCTGACCCTGTTGCTATGGATGATGTCATGTTTCTGACCCTGTTTCTATGGATGATGTCCTGTTTCAGACCCTGTTGCTATGGATGATGTCATGTTTCTGACCCTGTTGCTATGAATGATGTCCTGTTTCAGACCCTGTTGCTATGGATGATGTCATGTTTCTGACCCTGTTGTTATGGATGATGTCATGTTTCTGACCCTGTTGCTATGGATGATGTCCTGTTTCGGACCCTGTTGCTATGGTTGATGTCCTGTTTCTGACCCTGTTGCTATGGATGATGTCCTGTTTCTGACCCTGTTGCTATGGATGATGTCCTGTTTCTGACCCTGTTGCTATGGATGATGTCATGTTTCTGACCCTGTTGCTATGGATGATGTCATGTTTCTGACCCTGTTGTGATGGATGATGTCATGTTTCTGACCCTGTTGTGATGAATGATGTCATGTTTCAGACCCTGTTGTTATGGATGATGTCCTGTTTCTGATCCTGTTGCTATGGATGATGTCATGTTTCTGACCCTGTTGTGATGGATGATGTCATGTTACTGACCCTGTTGCTATGGATGATGTCATGTTTCTGACCCTGTTGTGATGAATGATGTCATGTTTCAGACCCTGTTGCTATGGATGATGTCATGTTTCTGACCCTGTTGCTATGGATGATGTCATGTTTCTGACCCTGTTGCTATGGATGATGTCATGTTTCTGACCCTGTTGTTATGGATGATGTCATGTTTCTGACCCTGTTGCTATTGATGATGTCATGTTTCTGACCCTGTTGCTATGGATGATGTCCTGTTCCTGACCCTGTTGCTATGGATGATGTCCTGTTTCGGACCCTGTTGCTATGGATGATGTCATGTTTCGGACCCTGTTGCTATGGATGATGTCATGTTTCAGACCCTGTTGTTATGGATGATGTCCTGTTTCTGACCCTGTTGTGATGGATGATGTCATGTTACTGACCCTGTTGCTATGGATGATGTCATGTTTCTGACCCTGTTGTGATGGATGATGTCATGTTTCTGACCCTGTTGCTATGGATGATGTCATGTTTCTGACCCTGTTGCTATGGATGATGTCATGTTTCTGACCCTGTTGCTATGGATGATGTCATGTTTCTGACTAATAATAATAATAATGATAATAGTAAAAAAGAAAACATGAGTGGTTGGGCTCATATGCATTTGTGAACAGGTTATGGGTTATAACAGGTTATAACAAACAATAAAAGTCATCAGTTAAAACAGTGACATTCAGAAAGTCTGTATTCCAGAGTTTTTATGCAGATTTAAAGACAAAGATTTCCAAAATGATTATGTTTCTCTTTGTTATGACACTTGGTCTGATTACTTTAACTGCATCTGTCTATCAATATGAAAAGATATGTATTTATATATGACAGGACTATTAATGTTGAAAATATTAAATATCTGATTGCTGTCAGTATGCTTGGGAAACTTATTTTCTAAACGATGCTGCCATCTAGGGTTAAAACAAAATAGTAAGAAGAATTAAGAGAGTCTGTCTAAACAAATGAAGCTTATTTTGGTAACAAGTACTTTTATCAGTTTTTCATTTTTAATATGATTTCATAGTGTTGTAGTTTAAATTCTGTTTTGTGTTCTTTATTTTCTGTGAAATTACTTCTAGAGTTTTTTAAAGGACAAAAAACTGTGACTATCAGAAAAAAAAAACTTTTTATAGCTTTGTTTCAACATCTTGGTCCATCAGACCTTCATCAGGGCTCTGAATTTAAATTATTACATTAGATTTAACTTTATTAATCCCTTTGGGTAAAACTCCCTCAGGGAAATTAAGAATCATTAGCTTTTGATTATTACAGATGAAAAGATGTAGAAAAAGAATACAAATAGTTCTAAATTAACTATTAATAAATATACATAAATATAAATGAATGAATGTAACATTTTTTCAACTTCCATGTTAAATTTGACATTATTCTTTCAAATGAAAAAAAGATCTGATTTTCTATTTGATATAGTTTACCTTTGAAAAGTTTAGATAAGAGTAAATGTCTTTATACTGTACAAAAGAATAAAGACATTTTTCTTTTGTCTTTATTCCATGGTAGATGGAGAAAATAAAATAAAGTGAAATTTCAACATTAAAGTTGAAAATCGAGAATAAAGTTGAATAACAATATATGTTGACTTAATTATCAACATTTTCCCTTTTTTTCTCTCGACATTTTGACTTTAATCATGAAATTGTTTTTAACTTTATTCTCTTCATTACAACTTAAATCCCTGAAATTTCCACTTTAATGTTGACGAACACAAATAATTATAGTATAAGTATATTGTACATGGTCCCTTTTTAAATAAATTAAATCAAATCAAATCAAATCAAATTTATTTTCTATCTAACATGGCACTAATACTCTTCCGTAACATTCTGTCATTCTCGTTTATTATTTTAAAATATTTTGACACTCTTTGAGTTTGCACCTCTCGTATTTAACATTTTTATAAATTGATATCTGATGATCTAAACTGGGGCTGAACGATTTGAGAAAATAATCTAATTACATTTTTTTCCCCAATATTGCGATTTACTCTGCAATTGTTTTAATGTTCCTCATCTTCTGTATTCTTAAACAAACATAAGCAGTTGATCTTTGAAGAGTAAAACCAATATGACATTAAATTAATCTAAGGATAAAAGATTGGAGAAAAAGTGGAGAAGTGAAGAACAGAAGCAAAATAGGTATGAAATTGTAAAAACTGGGTAAAAATGGTGTGAAAGTGGAAAAGGGTTAATAAATAGGTGCAAAATAGGTATGAAATTGCAAAAAAAAAAAAAAAAAAAAAAAAAAAAGGGAAAAAAATCCAAAAGTGGCTTAGGAAAATTGATCATGGCAGCAAACTTGGGATTAAATTTTAAATTAAATTTCAAAAACCATGTAAAAATTCCAAAAATGGTTCTGACAGTGGTCAAAAAAGAAGAACGGGGGCAAAATAGGCATAAAGTTGTAAAAATGGGGTTTAAAAAGGTAAAAATGGTCCAAAAGTGGGAAAAAAGTGGATGAATAGAGGTAAAAAAAAAAAAAAAAAATAGGCATGAAATTGCAAAAAACTACATCACAATGTTAAAATGTTCAACACATTTTGGGCTAAAAATCATGAACCTTCTGTGATTTGAAAATTGCAACAGTCCATATTGCGATTTAATCTAATTTGCGATTAATTGTTCAGCCCTAATCTAAACCTATCCATCACCTACAATCCTGAAGAGAGGTGTTAGACATCTCAGATCCATCCTGTGACCTAAACAGGGATTTTATTTATGTTCTTATCCCGCTAATAAATTTGAAAACCCCTTAAAATATTGTAACATCCTCTTATTTTGACAGATTTGGTCAGACCTTCAGAATCATGGACCAGCAGGTGGCAGCAGAAGACCACAGACAGACTGAGCTGGGCTCTCCCTCACTGCGCATGCTCAGTCTGAGCCAGGCTTCTCCCATGATGCGTGTAAATGTTTGACTGCAGTGTTTGTGTTTCTCTGCAGCCTCAGACTGGACCAACATGGTGAGTGACTCTGCAGAACTTTAGATTATCAGTCTTTTTAAACATCTGCGTCCTCTGTGTCTGATCTGGGACAGAAAATCGATCAGCTGATCAGATTTTGTCTGACTGAAACTCTGTGGGTTTGAGCTTCTGTGGCCTCAGGATGAACTCCAGTCTGATCTGTTAAAGTTAAAACTCTCCTCTGTTCAGCAGAGAGGGGCTGAAGTCAACATGAAGAGAGAATAACACAAGTGTGGAAAGATAATTCTGATTTATTTATGAGGCTGGAAGCAGGTTGACCCATTCTGCAGCAGCTGTTGTCATTTTCTACTCACAACAAAAAATATCAACAGCAGTAATGCAACTTTATGCACTTATATGTCAATTTCAGTTTTATTTATAAAGCCCGTTTTATATGTCAAGCCAGACAAAGTGCTTTACATGAAAAAAATAAAATAGAGTAAAAGCTACAAGTAAGACAACATTAAAAGACAAACATACAATAACAACAGTAAAACAGTATATGTTAAAACTTGGATCAAGATTTCGGTTTATAAAGTAGAGTTTTCACAGCCACTCACCTTTCTTATAATTATGACTTTGTAATCTCATAATTTTACATTTTTCTCTCATAAAAATTAGTTTTTATCTCACAATTTTGACATTTCTCTCATATTTATGACCTTGTGATCTCATAAATATGACTCTTTTTCTCTTAATTATGACTTTATTATCTCATAATTTTGATTTTCTTTCTCATAAAAGTTAGTTTGTATCCCAAAATTATGACTTTGTTATCTCATAATTAGGACTTTTTACCCCATAATTATGATTTTAACTGATAATTATAACTCTTTATTTTGCAATTTTGACATTTTTGTCATAATTCTGACTAGGGCTGAACAATTAATTGCAAATTAGATTAAATCACAATATGGCTTGTTGCAATTTTCAAATTGCAGACAGTGCAATATTTTTAACCCAAAATGTGTTGAACCTTTTGTCATTGTGATGTAGTTTCTTGCACTTTCATGCCTATTTTAACCTTTTTAACCCAGTTTTACAACTTTATGCCTATCTTGCTCCCATTCATTTTTTTTTTTTTTTTTTAGCCACTGTCAGACCATGTTTGGAATTTTTACATGATTTTTGAAGTTTAATCCCAAGTTTGCTGCTATAATCAATTTTCCTAAGTCCCTTTTGAATTTTTTTGCCTTTTTTTTTTTTTTTTGCAATTTCATACCTATTTTGCACCTATTAACTTTTTTCCGCTTCTGTACCATTGTTTTTGTACCCAGTTTTTACAATTTCATACCTATTTTGCTTCTGTTCTTCACTTCTCCACTTTTTCTCAAATCTTTTATCCTTAGATTAATTTAATGTCATATTGGTTTTACTATAAAAAGATCTACTGCTTATGTTTGTTTAAGAATACATAAGGTGAGGAACATTAAAACAATTGCAGAGTAAATCGCAATATTGGAGATAGTAGAACATTTGGGGTCTCATTAGTTATTATGGCCCCCGATTGTGGAACAGCCTGCCAGAGAATCTCAGGGCCGCAGAGTCTGTTGATACTTTTAAAAAGAGGCTTAAAACCCACCTTTTTAATCCAGCTTTTAATTGATTTAATCGACTTATTTATTCCTTTATTATTTATTGTTTTATTGTATTACTGTATATCTTATTTATTCTTTTAGTCAAAATACTTATCATATTTAATTCTTAACTTTTTATGTTATTTCACTTATCCATTTTATGTTATTTTATCTTTATTCTTATATTGTTATTATTGTTTTAGTATGATGGTTTTTAGCTCCAGTGTTTCCTCATGGGGGCTCTCCACACTGGGAACTACTCCTGGTCCACTTATGGGGCTGCTGCCGGGGGACGCTCCGCCTGCATAGCCGTAGGTAACTGCACTGTGGTGTGGGGCCTCGTCTCTGTGCGGGGTGGGGAAGTCCCTGGCTGTGCTCCTTGTGGGCCGGGAGCCCTCCTCAGTGTTGATAGCCCCCAAAGGTAGCTTATTCCTTACCTCAGTCCTCGGTGCACAGCCATGTCTCTCTCTCTCTCTCTTCTCTCTACAGCTAGTATGAATGTCTGTGGGCGCAGGTGTGTGTGTGTGTGTGTGTGTGTGTGTGTGTGTGTGTGTGTGTGTGTGTGTGTGTGTGTATGTTGATGTCTGCAAGTGTGTGTCTGGATATGTCTCTGTATTTGGGGGGGGGGGGGGGTCTCTGTTCTTATGCTGTTCTTAGCCTCTGTGAGGCACTTTGTGTTGCTCTAAGTATGAAAAGTGCCTTATAAATAAAGTTTGATTTGATTTGATTTGGTTAGAGCTTGGCAATCCCCCCCCCCCCCCAAAAAAAACTGGATTCACGATTCGATTCGATGCCCCCGCCCCATTTAGAATTAACTAACTACTCATTGTAAATTTATTTCCAGAATATACATTTATTTATACTTAAATAAACATTTAAAGTGCCTCCAGGTCAAAAAATCAACACAGAAATGGACATCAAGAGCCTGTGCACTGTAGTTTTATACACTTGTTTGAATTAGCTATGAAGATAACAAAATGCCTGAGGTCATGCTTGTTTTAAAAAAATAAAAATCTTAATTGAAAACTCTTGTTGTAAAAGTTGTAAAAGTGGGGGTCCTGGTTTGGTGGAGTGGTTAGCAACCAGGCACCCCATGTACTTGCTTCTGCTGGTCCAGGTTCGAATCCCGCCTGTGACCAGTTTGCAGAGTGTCTTCCCCTACTCTCTCTCCCCCTTTCACAAGCCTATCCACTGACTCTCTCCTATCAATAAAGGCACAAAATGCCCAAAAAATACATAATATATATATATATATATATATAAAAAAATGTAAAAGTGTATAAAGTAAGTCAGGAGAAAAGTGCCTCAAAGTGGGAATGTGAAATGAACAGGTTGAATTTTTTAAAAAAAATCGTTAAACTCGAGTTTCAGGAAAAACAAATCGATTTGACTTGCCAACTCTATTTTTAAATCGAATCGATTTTTTGTCCTGTAGTCTCATTTCTAATTTATTTACTTATTATCCTTCATAAGGAAGTTGATGTTGCTTAAAGGCTCTGCATGCTGAAACCTGCTTAATTAATTTTCATGCTCTTTGCATTTATTTTAATTTTTAGTTGTATCTAATTTATTTTATTTTTACTCTTACTTTATCATAAATTAGTTAAATTAATGCTCCTCTCTATTCTAATGTCTTCATCTGATATTTCCGACTGCTATAAGAGCAACTGAAATAACCAGATTTCCCATTAGTGATTAATAAAGTATTTCTGATTCTGATTCTGAAGTGTGTCTGTTTTTCTAAAGCAGTTTAAATAAATGGAAGGATTTAGTGTTAAGTCTTTCAAACCACAGAACAAAGGTGATCATAGATCAGGAAGGAGCAGAGACACAAAGTAAAATAAATGATCAATCAGTGATGTCAAATAAAATCTGTTTTAATAAGACAACATTTAAGCAACAGCCTTTGACTCGTTCGAATCAAACTCTTCATGTTCACATCACAGGAGATTAAATATTTCATTTAAGCCAATTTATCATTTTGATGTGATTATTTAGCAGCCGAGGTGTCCTGACTGAAGTGGCATTCACATACTGTTCAAGTATTTTGTGCAGAAATTGAATTAAAAATCAACAGTGATCATTTAATTGTATTTTGATTAAAGAAAACAATTAGCTTAAATGGAGATTTATGTTATAATAAATCATACATCATAACAGCTCAGCCTTAACTAAAACAGCAGTAGCTGGAAATTATGTCCAACATGTTTTTCCTTTTTTAACAAAACCTTGATTGTTATTAATATATTCATCCTATTTAATTACAATAAGAAACACATTATCTTGTGGTCACGGTGACAAACAAAATAATATGGAAGAGGGTCAGGGCCATTAAAAAAGACTATAAGAGGTTGATTTTTCTGGGGTGTTTTGGGTGAGAAATGACATTTTGAGATCCTTCAATTCAACAGAAATTTAAAGAAATGTTTTATGATACAAAATTTGGAAGTACAGTTTGACAGATCCTGCATCCAAATTTTTGATTTAATTGTAAAAAAAAAAATGTTGAATATCCACCAAGAATAAATTGACCTACCTGTAAAATTATTTAATTTATCAATCAGTTACTATTTGAGAGAATTACACAAAATCTGTGATGACGTAAAACCGGACATATTGTGTTCAAAAGACAGAGAGTGAGGCTTTGTGTTGTGTTACGTGATCTTTAAACATTTTAATTCAGCTTTTAATATTCATACATCTCAAATGTTTCAATATAGTTAAGACTTTGAAAGAAATATTTACAATACGGCAAACATACAGTATGAGAAATCAAAATCTTCAACCACATAAAGAGGAAACGTGAATATATTAAAAAAAATAAGGCGAAAAGAAAATAATAAAGTGGCATCAAATGTGTTTTTCCATAAATACACTGAAACACATTATCTGTTATCCTTTCACATACGTCTCATTTAATTGGGTACGCCTACCAACAAAAAACAAATTATATTGATTTTTTTTCTTTTCTCTTTTTTTCTCTTCCTTTTCTCTTTCCCGTCTTCTCCTTTTTCCCTTGATATGTGATCTTCTTCAACCTTGACAAAATAAGGAACTTATCCTTGAATTACGTTGTGTTTACTTCACGATAGAGGATCTTTTAACCATATTAATATATTTTTAGATGTTTGCATTTGCATCTTTTTTGTGGACTAAGAGTGTTTCAAGGTCGTGTGAGAATAAGAAAAAGATACTTGTTTAGTCTCAGCCAAATCAAAATGACTTATTTACTTATTTGTATATTTATATTAAAAAAAAACAAAATAAAAATGAAAAAAGTACACATAAATATGTAAATCATCTTCTCTCCCAGTCTTCCTCAGGAGGATCCCCCCTGCAGGTCCATGCGGTCCGCTTTGGTCCAGGTCAGGAGCTGTTTGGGTCCCTGCAGGCGTTTGTGAAGGAGGCGGGGCTTAGAGCGCCGTTCATCATCACCTGTGTGGGCAGCGTCACCAGAGCAACGCTGAGGCTGGCCAACGCAACGGCAGCGAACACAAATGAGGTACTGCAGGGTCTGATTCATGCACGTTAAATTTAATATTAAATTAAAGCTCTTAAAGTTTATGAGAAAGAGTCTGAATTACATTAAAAATAGGATTTTTTTAGATTTTTTCTTATTTTTTTTTAATGCATTATACTGTATTTCTCTTATCTTGTTTTAATGTATTTCATTTTTAAAAAATATTAAAAATAATATAAATGGATTATGATGAATTTTTAGGGCATGTTAGCCATGGCACAAAGAAAAATGATAAGATTTTGATGGTGATCCAAATCCAAATGCAGTTTTTAAAATAATTTACAAACATTGCAAGAAAGGGCATTTTTCACAACTTTTAAGAGTGCAAAAGCTCACTTCACTTTTTTAATTGTCGCTTAGAGGGCAATCTGGTTTTAAGCAGACAAACATATTTGTTTTTAATATATGTCATTCTTAAAAAGAAAAAAAAATCTTCAATGGATGTTCCTGAAATTTTCAGAAATGTTGGCAGAAAGAAGAAGTGGAAAGATTTTGGTGGTGATCTGATTCTAAATGCAGATTCAGGACTTTTTGGGATTTGTTAAGGTTTAGGGCAGTTTCCCCCTTTTTAGTTATAAAATGTTTGTTTTTTTATTTTTAAGATATTTTCAGTAAATAAGTCATGGAGCAAGGAAGAAGTGAAAAAAATTTGGTGGTGATCCACATCCAGAAACTGATCCAGGATTTTTGTTTCAAATTTGTTATTAGTATGTTTTCACATATTTGACAGTAACTCCTCTGACGATGTTGGAAATGCCTTGGGGGAGGTTGAAATATCTTTTTAAAAACACTCATCTGAACATTGACGTTCTCGCCCTCAGCTGCTCCACCTCAGCGGTCACTACGAGATCGTGTCCCTGGTCGGGACGTTGAACCCTGACCCTCACCTCCACGTCTGCCTGGCTGACGGAGAGGGGCGCACGTTTGGAGGTCACGTGTTGGGAGATCTGGAGATTTTCACCACGGCTGAGGTGGTGATCGGGGAGGCCGTCCAGCTGGAGTTTAAGAGGGAGATGGACGAGAGGACGGGCTTCCCCGAGCTCGAGGTTCAGCGGCGGTAACGGAGGAATGAAGAGGAAGGATTCGTCAGGTACAGCTGCTGTTGGAGCGTCTTTAGCATAAAAGTCACCTCTTTACTAAAGTCCTTTATAGAGCTGTAACCAGGCCTGTCGCAATAATCAATAAATCAATTAACCGAATATAAAAAAAACTCCTCTGGCCTCGATAAATTGACGTGCATGCATGTTTGTTTTCCTTTTCTCTTTCTACCAAACAGGCTGGATGAGGAGATGGCTCACTCAGTCCATCTTTCTCAACGCCGTGGTGCGTTGGTTCTATAGCGGAATGAGCGGGGTTAGGATTAGTGATGTGAGCGTTGTGAGTATTAACAAGGAAACAAACACTAACCCTTTCATGCATGAATTACTAACCCAAAACCAGTGAAGTTGGCACGTTCTGTAAATGGTAAATAAAAACAGAATACAATGATTTGCAAATCCCTTTCAACCTATATTCAATTGAATACACAGCAAAGACAAGATACTTAATGTTCAAACTGGTAAACTTTGTTATTTTTTCAAATATTAGCTCATTTGGAATTTGATGCCTGCAACATGTTTCAAAAAAGCTGGCACAAGTGGCAAAAAAGACTGAGAAAGTTGAGGAATGCTCATCAAACACTTATTTGGAACATCCCACAGGTGAACAGGCTAATTGGGAACAGGTGGGTGCCATGATTGGGTATAAAAGCAGCTTCCCTGAAATGCTCAGTCATTCACAAACAAGGATGGGGCGAGGGTCACCACTTTGTGAACAAATGTGTGAGCAAATTGTCCAACAGTTTAAGAACAACATTTATCAACCAGCTATTGCAAGGAATTTAGGGATTTCATCATCTACGGTCCGTAATATCATCAAAAGGTTCAGAGAATCTGGAGAAATTACTGCACGTAAGCAGCAAGGCCCAAAACCAACATTGAATGCCCGTGACCTTCGATCCCTCAGACGGTACTGCATTAAAAACCAGCATCACTGTGTAAAGGATATCACCACATGGGCCCGGGAACACTTCAGAAAACCACTGTCAGTAACTACAGTTCGTCTACATCTGTAAGTGCAAGTTAAAACTCTACTATGCAAAGCCAAAGCCATTTATCAACAACACCCAGAAACACCACCGGCTTCTCTGGGCCCGAGCTCATCTAAGATGGACTGATGCAAAGTGGAAAAGTGTTCTGTGGTCTGACCAGTCCACATTTACAATTGTTTTTGGAAACTGTGGTCGTCATGTCCTCCAGACCAAAGAGGAAAAGAACCATCCAGACTGTTATAGGCCCAAAGTTCAAAAGCCAGCATCTGTGATGGTATGGGGGTGTATTAGTGCCCAAGGCATGGGTAACTTACACATCTGTGAAGGCACCATTAATGCTGAAAGGTACATACAGGTTTTGGAGCAACATATGTTGCCATCCAAGCAACGTCTTTTTCATGGACACCCCTGCTTATTTCAGCAAGACAATGCCAAGCCACATTCTGCACGTGTTACAACAGCGTGGCTTCGTAGTAAAAGAGTGCAGGTACTAGACTGGCCTGCCTGTAGTCCAGACCTGTCCCCCATTGAAAATGTGTGGTGCATTATGAAGCGTAAAATACAACAATGGAGACCCCGGACTGTTGAACAACTTAAGCTGTACATCAAGCAAGAATGGGAAAGAATCCCACCTGAAAAGCTTCAAAAATTGGTCTCCTCAGTTCCCAAACGTTTACTGAGTGTTGTTAAAAGGAAAGTCGATGTAACACAGTGGTAAAAATGACCCTGTGACAACTTTTTTGCAATGTGTTGCTGCCATTAAATTCTAAGTTGATGATTATTTACAAGAGAAAATAAAGTTTCTCAGTTTGAACATTAAGTATCTTGTCTTTGCTGTGTATTCAATTGAATATAAGTTGAAAAGGATTTGCAGATCATTATATTGTTACTGTTTTTATTTATGATTTACACAACGTGCCAACTTCACTGGTTTTGGGTTTGTACTAAATCACAACAGGAATACTATTTAAAATGTTTGTTTAAATATTATATTTTGAGGGAGTTATGCATCTGTTCCTTACAGTTGATACCATACATCAGTGGTATAAATAGTAATATAGTGGAACTTAATAAAGATCCACAAACAAATTTCTTTGACAAACATTTAGTAAGAGTGAATAAAAAGGCTAAATCTGAAGATATATATTACTGCTGATTAATCAAACTCTTAGCTTGTGAAACACACCAAAATTTAAAATAAAAACTTAAAAAGTGAGCAATCTAAATACAGACATAATGTCTAATTTGCCCTTTGTCAACTATTTTGTATATGATGGAATATCTCAATGTGGTAAAAATGTACAAGGATAATATTTTATGGAACTTAAGACAATGGTTTGGGAATTTGCCGCCTGGTAGATGGACATGGTACTTCAACCTAAAGGATATAAATGTATTCCAAATATCCGTCTACTGTAGCGGACACCATGCATGAAAGGGCTAACATGAATGATGGCACGAAAGCTACTGTCCCTAAGCTGAATGCCACAGCCCCAGTGTGGGAATATTTTGGTTTTAAACAGAATGAACAAAGTGTGAGTTCATGAACACAGACGAGCCGATGTGTCGCATTTGTCTGAAAGTAGTGGCGACGAAGAAGAGGAGGTGCAGCTGAGCCTTCGTCCTGACAGTCAGCGCTTACTGAGGCGTTTGGTCTGCAAAGTAAATATAAATAAAACAGCGAAAAAATGGTGCACACTCACAGACGGTGTTGTTTTCTACATTGCAAAAGAAATACAAGCATTCAATACGGTTGAACAATCAGCAGTTCAGGAAATGTTACAAATGTTTTACAGACAGTATGAACTGACTGTCTCAAACATCTCCTGAACTATATAAACTACATTTAATTTATTGTCTACATTGTTATGTGTGTTTTTATTTGAGTTTATTTTTCTTTACAGAGACAGGATCAATTTTTTTGTTGTTTTTGATTATTGATTTTTTTACATGCAGTTTTTTCAAAAAGAGAGTCCATTTCATTTTCATTGTTTTTTCCCTCTTTTTTTGTTTGTTTTATTTATTATATTGTTTCTTTTATTTAAAAGCTCTTAACCCTCCAATTACAGTAAATACTCTTAAGAAATTAAAGTTCATTGCTTTTGATAAGCTGTACTCACTTTATTACCAAATATAATTACATTAATGAAAAAAAATGATGTTTCGAAACAATATTGACAATAATATCGTTTATCTGCAATAATTTTTGGGAAAATTATCGTCCAGCAAAATTTGTTATCGTGACAGGCCTAGCTGTAACCAAACACACGACAACACAGGGATTTATGTAAAACATAATGTTTCTTTTTTTTCATGCTGCCAGATTTTGATCTCATTTCATTTCAGTCATAACATTTCCTGGTTTGTGGGCTTTTCCACCTGCATCACATCTACTCTGTTGTGCTGGACACCATGTTGGTCAGTCACAGGGTTCCTGCACCATTTAAAAAGTCAAATTTGATGCTTTTAAAGACATTTTTAAGACCTCAAAAATATAATTTAAGACCCAAAAATGTCTGTGGTAGAAAATACTCTATTTTATTGTAAACACCATCATAGCACACAGCGGGCATCTTTGTTTTTTTTTTTTTTTGCGGGAAATAATGTGCTGTGTTCCTGTCTCATCTGTGCCCCAGAACTGCAAAATGAAGGTCCATTTGTTTAGTTTTAATAGTTTTGTTCATGCTCTCATCAAACATGACAACATATGTCTTCTGACTGAAGCTGCGTGATCGCTCCTTCTTGATAAATGAAGCGATGCCATATGTCTGACCTAATGTTTGGAAACAACACATAAATTAGGTTGTTTTCAGCGGCCAACCGCCTCTTAAATAAATCGTCTTCCATCCATTTTTCATTAAACTTACACTTCCCCATCTTAGCATCTTTCCACTCACCTCAACAACCTCGAATGGCGACACGTCCTGCAGTCCAACGCTGTATGACACGTACCATAAAACACCTATTAATCGTTCAGAAGAAGTTTAACATCAGGCCACTGCTCAGTATTTACTGCACGGTAAGTTAATGAAACAAATTCAATCTATTAGATGTTTTACGGCGGGCCACAGTGCTGTCCCATCGGCATTAAACCCGCCATCTTAAAATTTAATACCTACAGCAAATTTATGGTCAATTTAAGACAATTTAAGACCTTAAAGGGACTGTGAGGAGAATCTGTTTCTGCCGACATAAAGACTCTGCTACCCATGAGCACGCGGCGACTGTCGTAATGCTGCGTTCCAGTAACCTCAGAACTGGGAGTGACATCATCTCCGACTTATCTGTGTTCCAGTTGAAGTCTGAAAAAAACATGTCGATCTACCAGGCTGTTGTTAGCTGTTGTTAGCACGCCCTGTATTGTTGTATGAAGAATGTGATTATCACTATGGCAGCATTTTTGTAAATATAAGTCTCACAATACTATGTATACAGCTGATCTAGAGTGACACACCCCAATCAGAAGAGCAAATAAACTGATTATTACAGGAGCTAAATAACTGTTCACACTGGGGGCATCCATCTTCCATTGTCAACTCGGGGGTGGCGAGGTTTCACCGAGTTCCCAGTAGGAAATTCTGACTTCAGGGGACGTTCCAGTTGCAGTTTCCTACTTGGAACTTGGAAATTCCTACTTCTGACTACAACTGGAACGCACCAAAAGACGTGACCCAAGCCAAAGCGTGTGTTTGTTGTGATGCTAATGGATGCAGCTCGGACCTTCCTCAGAACTCTGCATTGCTTTTACAACAAGCAATTTTTGGAAAACTTAGTATTGTAGTTTTGTAGCCGGCTATATATCTCTACTTACAGCCCGGTGCTCTAAGACGTGTCTGAATAATATAAATTTGCTCTAGTTTTAATTGTCTTGTTCCCGAAGTTGAGTATCCAGGCAGGTCCAGTGAAGCTAAGGAATAGCATTTATAGATAACCTATTTTGATGCTATAAAACTCATCTTAAAGTGTGTATTTCCATCAGGCATATATCTAAAAGGGAGACTTTTTTGTAATTACTTAGAAACTCCTCACAGTCTCTTTAACATCCACATGTCTTCCTGCTTTGATTCAAGTCATTACACTCTTATTTTTATTTTATTTCCGATATTAGATGGGCCATAATATGTTATGGAATGCCGCCTATTTTTTTTTTTTGTTCTTTTGTTTTTGCACTTTATTGTGTGTATGTGTTCTAAATAATGCAAACAAAAAGTTTTTAACAAAAAGAAAAGATTGCACATGCACCGAGGAACAACAACAGAAACAGCTGTGGCCGACTACAGGGGAGCGTGTGCTGCTCACTGTGCTCAGTTTGTCGGGCCTGAAGGGAGTCCATGCATGCACATGGAGAACGTGTCACACAGAAAGGCCCTGACCGACATGATAATCAAACCTTAATGCAGTGAGGCTCCTGCACTACCTGCTGCAGCACTGTGCTAACCCCCTCTTTAGGTGTGTTGTTACACCTGATGCATCTGTGCGAGTTCATTCAAATAAATGATGTCTAATGAAATAAGGTAAAAAAATATATATAGTTTTTACAAAATTTTGCCATAAACAAGAAAAAAATAATGAGAAGAATCTTGTAAACTTTCAGATTTATAATGAGACACATAAAGACTTGATGGATCATATTTTATTAAAGCAGGAGCTCAGAGAGAATTTAGTGTTTCCCACCTTCTGCAAATGAAGCTGCTCCTTTAAAGAATTAGGACTGTAAAAAGTTACAGAATCTACAGCTTAATCAGGGTTCCCACACATCCTGGAAAACCTGGAAAACCTGGAAAATGATTGCCCAATTTTCCAGTCATGGAAAGCATATGGAAAATGAGGAAAAAAGTGAAATGTCCTGGAAAAGCTTAAAATGTCCTGGAAAATGATGTGTCTCCCATCTACCTTGTTAGTGAACAAAATAAAACAAATGAAGTATAAATGTTCTTGGTAGCTAATGTACACATAGACATAAAATGTGAGTAGATAACATGATGCAAGTTAAGGCATAAAAATAAGAACTCAACACAATGGGGACAAAAAGAAATAATAAAAATGACAAAATAAAATATAGGCTAACATATGTATGTATAAACATAAACTTATAATAGTGAGGCGCTACATTAAAGTCCGACCAAAAAGCTAGCGAGCAGACAATGTTCGTGCCGGAGAGTTAGAAATGAACAAATCTTAAGTTCAATATGATAAGGTGGAGCTAGAGATATTGGTCATCAACTTCTAATCTTGTTTTTTTTAAACGGCTAGATTAAATTGAAAACTGCCCACAGCAACACTGATTTCAGTTGGTTATGTGACACTGGAAAAATCCTGGAAAATGATTTCTAGAAAAGAGTGTGAACCCTGTTCATGCTTAAATTAATTAAAGGTGCAAAAGATGGTAAACTTGGAGTTGAAAAAATAATGTTATACGAACCATAACAAGCAGTTGTCACTAATATGAAATAGTTTTGTGAAAAATGTTCTATATTTAACCCTTTAAAGCTCAAGACCATATAATTATAGCCAGAAAATTTTAATTTTTCGGAGCTGAAATGTTGTTTCACTTTCTGCTAAAATACTAAAAATATTAAAATGTCCAAAAATTCAACATATTGATTTTTCGTATCTCATTTGGTACATTAGGTGTTTTTGGCAACTGATAATCCATTAGAGGACATTTTTTTATCATTTATCTGATTGTATTCATTTGTTTTTTATTTTAATTTGTTGATCATATTTAGTAGATAGAGGTATTATAAAAGTATGTACCAAATATGATACAATTGGCTTTATAGGGTTAAAGGAGAGGGGAAAACAAAGATATTTAAAACTGTTTCTTTTTCAGCTCTTTTTAAATATTTACTTTGCTTAAAAGGAAACAAGGAGTTATTTATATATTTGTTAAAATTATGTTCAGTATGTTCAGTAAAGGAAAAGCTGACCTTTAGAGGCCTGAGCAGTAAGAAAACATGCATCAGTTTTGATTTATGTTTTCTGTGATTTTGGATCTTGGTTTTTCTATCTGCATCCAAAAAAAAGCACAAAAAAATGGCCAAAGTGATTTGTTTTTAAGACTTTAGAATTCTATTCCTTTTTATCAGGACGACTTCACCACCTGAAAAGACTCAAAGTGGAAATAAAGAGAAGAAAAGTGTCCTGAGAAGAGAAAATATTTTTAAAAAACGGCTTCTTGCTGACCAGACTGTCAATGATTTAAATTTTCATCAAACATTTTTACAAATGAAAGCTCGGTCCAGTTTGGGAACATATACTCTGTCCACACTTCACCATTCATCCTTCGTGACGGCGTGGCTGCACCACCGGCTACGTTAACCCGCTTTTTTCTTGTTCACGTGCGATGAAGTTTAAGGGCCTAAATCCTTCGCCCCGAGGCTCCAGAGCTGTAGCCTGATAGTAAAATACTGCAGGCAGATTGAGCTGCTTAAATATGAAAATAAAAACTAAACCAGCTCAAACGTGCGGCGCAGTGAGCCAACAGGACCCGGCGCTCTGCTAATGGATGTTAAACTGCAGCGCGGCCTTTCAGAGCCTCTGACCCCCCCGATGGCGAGGAGACAAAGTGAGAAACCGCCCTAAAGGATTAACCGTGACCCCAGCTCGGTCATGGCTGCCGCCGCGAAGAAAGGAGGCGTAGAGGTGCCGTGTGGCGGGCGGGTCAGAGGGAGGGGAGAGGGGAGTGGTAACAGCCTTTTGATTTGGAGTTTAATTGGAGCTCAGACGACCAGAGCGGCAGAGGTGACGTCTTTGTTCATTAGCATCGTTACTCACGGGAGTTTAACTCTGTGCCACCAACAGCAGCCACAACACCGACACATCCGCCACAGAAAGTAGTCCCCACCCCCCAGGCTCCTGATTATCGCAGTTACAGAAAATCAACAATGACAGGATGAAGTTTTTAAAGATGACAGCTACAGACTCAGGCCTTAAAACATCAGAAATACTCTCTGTTAGTTTATTTTAGTTTATTTAGATCTTCATTTATTCTTCCTGGGCTCTGCTCAATTTACATGTGACAATACATACATATACACAAACATATACACACACATACACATATACATACATATGCACATTCACACCTACATGCATACAAACATATCAAAACAATAAAATCTCAAAGCTCCGTTGTTCAGTTGGCTTCTGTCTCAAGAATTTACAACAATGACTCTGAGACTGTTGACCTTAGAGAGCCGCTAGTTAATGAAATTTATTTTCAGATAGTGCTCTTTAAGTTTCCTTTAATAAGTTATATCAAAAATTTACAGAGAAAATGAGAAAACAAAAATAACGAAACCAAAAGTTTACAGACAAATTGAGAAAACTAAAACAACAAAACCAAAAACTTTCAAAAAAAGTGAGAAAATTAAAATAAAACCAAAAAATTGACAGAGAAAGCAAACTGAAATAACAAAACCAAAAATTTTCAGAGAAAGTGAGAAAAATGAAATAACAAAACCCCCAAAATTACAAAAAAGGACAAAAATTAAAACACCAAAAAATTAACAAAAAAGGGACAAAAACTAAAATAAAAGCACTAAAAATTACAAAAAATGAGAAAACTAAAATATGACAACCCAAAAAAATTTCATGAAAAGTGTGAAGAATAAAATAGCATTACCAAAAAATGACAGAGAAAGAAAACTGAAATAACCAAACCAAAAATTTACAGATAAAGTGAGAAAACTAAAAAAACAAAATAAAAAAATTACAAAAAAGGGACAAAAACTAAAATAAAAACACCAAAAAAGTACAAAAAAATTGAGAAAACTGAATTAACAAAACCAAAAATTTACAGAGAAAGTGAGAAACTGAAATAACAAAACCAAAAAAAATGACAGGTGAAGTGAGAAAACTAAAATAAAAAAACCAGACATTTACAGAGAAAGTGAGAAAACTGAAATTACAAAGCCAAAAAAAAATTACGAGATAGTAAGAAAACTAAAATAACAAAACCAAAACTTGACAGAGAAAGTGAGAAACTGGAGTAAGAAAAACAAAATCAAAAATTTACAGAGAAAGTGAGAAAACTGAAATAACAAAACAGAAATTTTACAAAGTGAGAAAAGTGAAATAACAAAACAGAAACTTGCAGATAAAGTGAGAAAACTAAAATTAAAAAAAACAAAAAATTAACTCTGCCAACAATCCCCATATGCATCCACCTTATGGAATTCTTTTTTTTTTTTTTTTTTTAATTCAGACATTAATTAATTGATTAATTAATTAATTTATTTTATGTATGTATGTATTTATTTTTAAAAACAGAAACGATTCAATTTTTGGAGGCAGAAATATTGGAAATATACTTGCACAAATCTCATACTTAACAATTTATGTCTCCCACAAAAAATGCAAATTGATGCACATAAAACAAAATGAAACAGAATATTACAAAATAAAATAAAACTGAGAAAACACAAATCATACAAAATTACAATTAAATACAAACAAAACAGCATAGATAATGCAGTAGGACCCCACATTATTGTAGTCCCTTGATCGCAGGTTGGTGTAAGTTATTTTATAGAGTCATCTTTTTTTTAATAAAAAGTAAACAGTGGAGGCAGGTGGAGGTGGCAGCAGGTCACTCTCTTTCTTCTTGCAGTCCTTTAGCTCAATTAGTCTGTTGTTTTGTTCTAGTTAAGGACTCTGGGTTTTGTATTTAAGCAAAAACTGCACCCATTGCTCCGTGCCGACTTTCCAAATAAAACTTTTTGCTGTTAGAGTTTGTCTGTTTTCTTTTATTAAATATTTTAAATCATACATTTTCCTGTTGTTTCTGCTTTAACTCTTCTCAGTGCCTGATTGAATCATCTGGATTAATGAGAAGCTTGTTGCTAATGCAGCATCTTTGCTTTGAAACAATAAAGTGATCAGATCAGAGTTTCCTAAATGCTGACCTGGAACTCTTCGTCTTTAACCCTGTAAATAAATGAACCTTGGTCGATTCTGTTTCCGCCACATGCCCGCTGATCTCCTCCGTTCTCCGTCGTGTTTTCCCTCCTGGAGCACGTGGCCCAGCGTCAGCGGGACAGCCTGCCCGCCGCCGACATGAAAGCGGATCCACAAAGCGTCCCCGCTGCAGCTTTGTGCTTTTGTTTTGCTCGTGGACGCAGCATGGTGGCTGCAGAAAGCTCTGGTGGTCTGGCCCTGTGCCCTCGGGGAGGCAGTTTAACACGTCTTTGGTTCTCGTGGCCGACAAATTGAAAGGCAGCGGCTCAGAGCGGATGTTCTGGATTTTAAATTAACGTTTGATCTAAAGACGGTTTTCAATCCCGCTCTTTTTGTCTTTCTCTAAACGTCGTCTTCGTGGAGCGGAGATGATTAAAACCTCTGCTGTGATGTCCTCGCGCTCGTGTTGGATCCACAAAGACATGCGCCCTCATCTGAAAGATGTCTGAATAACAAGTTGGCTGTTTATGAATGTTTCTCCGTCCACGTCTGCAGGCGGCGTCCTGCTGCGAGGCACCAATTACATTTTACTGTCACACTCTCGCTGCACAAAGACTTTCATCTGCAGCCCCAGAACATCCTCATTCATTTATTCATTCTGCACTCGGACTAACATTTAAAGTTTTAAAAACTCAGGGGAGCACAGATCGAGATGAAGCTGTCTGGTTCATTTGTCTCCGTGTTTCTACAATCATCCAGCAGCTAATATCAGCCCTCAGATTACTGCTCACTGCTTCACACAAATCGTTTAATGATGTCTGAACGTTTGAGCTTAGTTTTCTCTTTGTCTCTGAGCAAAGACTGTAGAGGTGAAGAAGAGTGATCACAGGTCGACCAACTCCAGAAGCTTCATCTTTGAACTTTACACAGCTTTACTTCAGGATGACTGATGGTCAAAAGTCAGGGGTCTCCCCTTGTGTTGAAAATGAAGAGATGGAAGGAGAGCAAAGCAAAGAAGCTGCAGTTCCACAAGTGCCCTGTAGGACAGTGTCCAAAGTCTGGGTGTCCCAGCTTCTCCTGTCGTTTAAACAACTTCTTTATTTAAAGGATAAGTTCAGTTTCTACAGCTTTCACATTGTTTATAGAATGAAGTAGAACAATATACTCACACAGAAGGCTTTCCTGATCCAAACAGTGCTTCAGGAGATATTTAGATCCAAAATCGAGCGGCGGACATCCATATAATGGTAGCACACGGGGCATGTACAGCGCCGCTCCTAAAACTACATTAATTGTCCAAAAACTCATTAGTTTCACCAATATTTCATCATGGTCCGCCCGGCTACTCCTCCATTACAGTCTGTGTCACTCCAGACATGTTTTTGTGACTGTGCTGACCTCTGAACTGAAGAAGAAGAACGTTTGCCTCTGCGCATGCGCAGTACTCTCTGGAGAGCTGTTCTTCTCTTTGCCTCGGCGTCCTCCTTTCGATGAGCTCCTCATCTGTAAACTCTGGCTCGAAACTATAAGGACACCCATCATATTCAAAGTTCTCCTCCACAACATCTTCATCCGATAGATATTCGTCCATTTTGCACAAAACTGGAAGAAGAAAGTCGTTGTGTAGCCTCTGCTCGCCGCTGAAACAATGAGCTGTAATCAGTGGACTTTGATAGTGTCATCCTCAACCAGGCACAGAAAATTCTGAATGATCCTTACCATACTCCCAAACACAAAACAAATAGCTATAAGCTCTCTTTTCTCCCAACATCCATCTCTCTGCTAAAAGCCCCAGTCACACATTCCCGTTTCTCATGGCGATTGTGCACGATTGTCATAATCCTGATAAAACGTGCTTTGGTTGTGGTGCATGCACTACTTGGTCTGGATCAGCGTTGTATAGTCATGGATGAACGGCGGGGAACGTGGAAGAGTCCCGACAGTTTTGAACTGTTCAAAACTGTCGTGGAGAATCGCTGCTCTCAGTATAGCGGGATGGAAGCGCCGTACAGCGGGATGTACGGAGCTCAATCCTGAAAGCTTTATGAGGACGACTGACAAGGATGTGTCCGTTTTGACCTGTGTTTGTCCCGTTCAAGGCAGCGCAAGCGAAGGGGCTCAGTTGGGGCTTACGTGACGCGAACTGAGTTTGAGCACAGCTGACGTTGTGTCAGCAGGATGGAAGTTCATGGAATCCTCGTCATATCGCTGTATTAACCTAACTGGAGCGGGACGAACACCCCTGAAGCGCTGTAGAAGCTCTACTGACGGTGTATTTACGGGGTGTGTCCAGAGGTGAGACAGTCATTTCATCCTGTATCATAGTGATCACACCAGCCTCATCAATTGTGTACAGTCGTACACAATCGCCATGAGAAATGGGAATGTGTGACTGGAGTAGGGATGGGTACCGAATTCAGTACTTTAAGAGGTACCAACTGAATTCTGTAGGTACTACCAAGTACCGATTCACGTAAAATCAAACGGTGCCATGTTTAGGTACCTAAACGCATCCTTGTGACTGTGGTGAATAGGTAGGTGAATTTCCATACCGGACTTGAACGCAGCACAGCAATAGCGTAATGACATCAGCAGCCGCGGGCTCAGTCAACAAAGCAAGCATGGCAGATAGAAATTGCTCTAAAGTATGGCTCTACTTTATTACATGTGATGGAGATTATGCTCGCTGCAATATTTTTGACGCCAAGTGTAAGGCCAGCGGCAGAAATACTTAAAATCTGAGGAAGCACCTGGTGACGGACAAAATTTTCCTTAAAGCTGAAGAGTGCACAATTTTTGATAGCCTCAGATCTACGACCACAAAGGATTCATTCAGCACTGTTAGCACGCCTGTGTCCAATGGAGACTAGTCGTCTGCAGCCAGAAACACAGGAAAAGAAATGGCTTTAATATTTGGTGATGGCAGCAAATGGGACAGGGAGGATACCTGGTCTAGGTAAATAAGCCTCGTGTTTAAGATGGTATTAGCTTGGCATTCTAATGTGTGTCAGATATCATTATCAGGTCGGTTCCTCGTACTTTGTAACGTTAATGTAAATGCTTTTTATATTTACAGCTTTGTCAGACCCATTGTTAAACTGCCCTAAAGTTAAAGTGAGGGCTGCAGTTAATTTATTAAGTTGTGGTTAATTTTAGTTACTGGTTTTCATGTTGAAGAAATTTTTGGAACAACTACAATGTTACAATACAAACAGTTGAATGTTGTTTTGATATATATCTGTCAAATTTTATATATTGAGAAATAAATTTACATTGGAAAAATTTGAGATCTTAATATTAAACAAGTTAATATTTATTACCCAATAAACACACACAAAAGTACCGAAAATTGGTACCGTTGAGTACAGATACCGATTCCCAGGTACCGGGCATCGGTATGGCATCGGTTCAAATGTGAGAGGGACCCATCCCTAGACTGGATCATTACAAACAGTCAAAGTAATTCTTTTCCTGCAACTGATATATAATGTTTGCATATGAATATATAAATATTTAGCTTATTTATTGCCACCAGTCACTCATCTGTTATTATTATTCCACTTTTATTTGTTTTTATTTTCAACTTGTTTCTACATATTTACTTATGACTTGCTTCTACTTGTTTCTTATCTGTTTTTATTCTTATCGTCGTAACTCTGTTTTTAGCTTGTTTCTGCTTATTTTCACTGCTTATTGTGACGAGCTCTGCACTTTAACCTCCTTCTACAATGACTACTGGCCATGTCGCCGACCTCTTGCTTTTGTTACTGTTGTATGTTGTCTAGTGTATTGTTATTTGTGTATATCAGAGGTGGGTAACCTTAATTACACAGAGGACAACATATAACTGTTTTTACCAGCATGAGGGCCGCATTATGTCAAATTTCCAGATACTCTTGATGGGGAAAAAAAATAATGTCTGAGAAACAAAATGTGCAAATATAAAGTCGTTCGTACAAATATTAATGTATTATAACACAAATACAAGTTATGATGAGTAAATGGATTTGACATAAGATTCAAGCTAATTTAGCAAATTAGAATAGGAACCTCTGATAGCACGTCATCAGGTTGATATCGTGGGTCAAGACGGTATCGGGACAGCCTTTCTCATCTGTGATGTGTTTGTCAAACTTAATATCATCCATTTTAAGTTATTTTATTGTTATTTTATTTGCAAACATTTAGGCTTTTTCTAATTGATTTTGTCCCACATATTTGTGCATTATAGGTCATCAGGAAATCTACTGTTAGCTTTTTAAACCCTTGAATCTCACACCATGAAAATATCTGTTTTTTGGTTTGTTTGTAGTTTTCTCTGTTCCCTGAAGTGTTAAGAGAATTAAACAATGATTTAATTGTTCTGTTTTATAAAACATTCAATATCCCTGAGTTTATTTTTGACCTCTACCAAACAGTTGAGCTGGTAGTTAAAGGGTTTATAAATGTTTGATAAAGATTTGTGTTCGTGGATCTTTATTTAGTTTAACAAAGTTCCTGTTTATACCGTTGTCCTCAAATACAACATTGAATCTACACATAATCAAAGCCAATCAAGCTATTTTTCAATCAACCAAACATAAAGCTTTTTCAGTTTTTAAAGCACAAATATTTGACCACTGCACTTTTCCAAATACAGTATTAAGTAACACTTGATATAATGTGCTAATGCTTTATGAAAGAGATTTAGGCCCCATCCACACAAAGACAAAACGCTTAACAGTTTCCAAAGCGATCGTCATAAAGACAAAGGCGTCTCAGAAAATGTGTGCGTCTCCATGAATGCTCTTGATACGCATGAAGACGCTGTAAAACACATGCCAGACTTCTGGGAGCGCTGGGTTGATATGATGGAAAAAGACGAAAAAACAGTGGACATGCTCACTCGTGGCAAAAGTTGTAAACAGAGATTGTCATAAAGTGATCATCAAGTGCCGTAATGTGTCCTTGATAATTGTTTGTTCAACTCGGTGGTGATTGAGAAGAAGGAGATTTTGCTGCAACAGGGATAGTAGGGTCACTAGCTTCATTAGCACATATGCTACACAGTACGCCGCCATTGTTGTTATTGCTGCCGCATATGGCGCATGCGTGTCAATGAAGATATGAAACTATGACGTAAGCAGTGGCGGCTCCTGAAAAATTTTTCAGGGGGGGCAACAAATGTGGTACTAGCTACGATCACCCCTTCAATAGCTAATGATAATTTAAGTCAGATAGCTTACTTTACAGTGTTATAATTATATTGTTTGATTTGTTTTCCCTGTTGATGGCAACACCAGACATAAAATGTACATACTGTACAGTATTTTTGTAAAGCTAAATCAAGTTAATGTCTAAAATGCTATACATTTGGTTCCACAATACACACTTACTTATTAGGTGGTCCCAAACAACTCTTTAATTACTGTAATTATAACAGGCAGCCTGGTCTTTCTTTGTCAAAAAATGTCTTAAATGTCCATGGAAATGTCCTTTCGACAAATTTTATTCATCCTATGTTCATAAGAAATAAATGTAAACAAGTCTGGCAAGTATTTGGCAGAATTATCTAATAAATGCTAAGTGTGTAATTACAAGAAAAGAAAACTGATATGAATTTTCAACAGGTTTCTCTTTATAAAAATTGTAAATGAACATGTGCAAATGTTTTTGAGATGGTAAAAACATATTAGGATGCACTCAAACATTCTTTTGGCCTACTGTATAGTGTCCATGTTACAGTTTGTTATATTAGACCATGTCCAGGTGTTTTTAATCGACAATAAGTTCCAGTTCCTGTCCATTTGAAGACAGAGTCCAAGTTTGCTGTCCTCACATCCATGGAGAGATTTTTCTGCACAGTTCACTGCTTCTCCTCCTTCCTCCCTCTGTCATTTCTCAATATGCTCTCTTTTATTGTTCTTTTAGGGAGTTTTTATCGATCCTCAACTGGAATTTACTTTTATACCCGTTCTTGGTTTTAGTGTAATGTTAACATGTTAACATGTGCACGTAACGGCGAATATACGGCAAAACACGGTAAAAAATATGGCGAATACACGGCAAAAACGGCAAATAAACGGCAAAACACGGCAAAAATTAGGCAAAAGAACAACAAGGAAACACCCAGAGTTAAACTAATGCTATTATTTGTAATACTTGTACACTATTTACTCCGAAAATACTGATAATCCCCCGATAAATCACTCACGTTAACTCAGAATCATCTCTCTCGCATGCGCGCAGTGCGTCTCGTCCGAGCGGGCATCAGTGCGTATGACGTTATCACGTTGGGGCAAGCCCTCCCTGAGCCTATAGAAATGCATTGTGAGGTCCAAAATTTGAAAAAAAGAGTCTCTCCATGTAAGTCTATGAGAGCGCCTGGGGCGATTTCGAGTCTGACTGAAATCGCCCCAAGGGGGCTGGGCCGCTGGTTGGACAGTGACATCGCAGCGAAAGTCGGGCTGCTGATTAAACAATAATATGAAGACTTAGACAGAAACAATCAAGGCACTATAAACTCTTTTCTCTTCATTTTTTTCACGTGGATTAAGGAAGGCGATGCACTGTCGCCCACTATGGGCCAGCCGCCCCTGGACGTAAGCGTATCTGAAAAGTTGCAGAGAGCCAGTAATCATGGAGCTGTGTTTACAGCATTTCAAAATCTTTCCACTCTGGAACTTGGTTTCAAAAATGATCGTTTACAGACCCCCAAAACGCCGTCTTCATATGGATGATACGCAGATTCGGCTAAAAAGTTATGCGTTTAGACCTCGGTTGTCTTCGTGTGGATGGGGCCTTAGAGACACTATTACAGCAAAGTTCTTCAAAAACTTACTTTAAATAATCAAGAAATACAGAGTTATTTCTGTTTAGTGTCTGGTTTTCTTCATATTTGTTGATTTTCAGATATAACTGGCGGGCCACATTTAGTGAGATGGGGGGCTGCTAGTTGCCCACCCCTGGTGTATATCATGGCCTTGACCAGTAGCACTGCTGTCTAAGACAAATTTACTGCAAGGGACAATAAAGTTGATCCATCTATCTATCTATCTATCTAAAGCCAGCTAAAGCCTGAGTGAGGCTTTACAGAGAACTGCATGAACTGTCTCCATTTTTTAGCAAGTGTCCCTTCTTCCTACCACAGCCGGCTTTTCATCCCTCTCTTCACGCCAAAGCTGTAAAACTAGAGAAGTCACTTTCTTCTGCTGCTCTCAGAGTCTGAGCAGGTCTGCGCCTCCGTTCAGGTGAACCTCCTCACGCCGCCATCGATCCTCTGAGCGACAGAGCACTTCCTCTGTTTCTGTGTGCTCTCCTCCTCATTAGTGTCTTCTCCTCCCCGCCGTCTTTTGTCCGTCTGTCCGTGGCCTCTGTTGGAGTAATGAGCCGTGTTAGCGCTCCGGTCTGCGGCGTGCCGAAGCCGCCCCCTCTCGCCTCGCTTCAAACACGTCCAGCCCAGGTCATTTGTGAATTTGCTGCTAAACAGCCTCTAGTTTGGGGGACAACAGAAAGCGGCGTCGCAGGGCTTTATAGCATCCTCCCCCCGGGGAGATCGACCGCCTTTCATCCATCGGCCAAAGATCTCCCCCCTCGGCTAATGACAGGCCGTCTCTGCCTGAATGTCTCAGCGTGAGGCTGAGGCACCGTCGAACAGCACAGATCAAAACCGTGCGAGCCTCCGCCGCCATCACTGCTGAGAGAAGTTCACACCAACATCGTCCTCGTCTGAAGCACTCCACATCAGAAGTCAGGCACACACGATCAGCCGCTAACACACATCTCCACACTCTCAACTTTGTTCCTAACAACAACAACAAGAACAACAATGGATCCAATTTAGAAAGTTTCATGTGTGAGGGTGAAGGAGGACAGAAATCTCGTGTGTGGATCAGCTTTGGAAACAATCCTCAAAGGAACGTACAGGTCCTTAAAGCAGAGCAAAGTCTGTGGGGATCGTTCGACTTCTTAAAGATGCTATGAGGAGTTTCTAAGTAATTACAAAAAAGTCTCACTTTTAGATCGAAATACACACTTTAGGAAGAGTTTTATAGCATCAAAATAGGTTATCTATAGATGCTATTCCTTAGCTTCACGGTCGGGTCAGACAGGGCTGGACTGGCCTGGATACTCGACTTCAGGAACAAGACAATTAAAACTAGAGCAAATTTATATTATTCAGACACGTCTTAGAGCACCGAGCTGTAAGTAGCCATATATAGCCGGCTACAAAACTACGATACTAAGTTTTCCAAAAATTGCTTGTTGTCACACATCAAAAACTACCGCTATGTAACTAGAAAGAGAGACATTACCTCGTGGCTTTGCATCCTGTAAGTTGTTGAAAAAAGAAGTTGTGAAGCAATGCAGAGTTCTGAGGAAGGTCTGAGCTGCATTCATTAGCATCTCAACAAACACACGCTTTGGCTTGGGTCACGTCTTTACGACAGTCGCCGCGCGTGCTCATGGGTAGCAGAGTCTTTTTGGCCCTTTTTCACTAGCACGCCTTGGCCCTACTCTACTCAGATCTAGTAGTAGTAGACAAGTCTCAGACCTTCATCAGGCAAACAGTTAAAATGACGTCTTAAAGTGGAAGAGGCCAATCATCCTGACAAAAATTAAAGTCAGCTTTAAGACTGAAAAAGTGAATATGTTGACAGACTTTTAACAGCCTAACAGCACTTTTAAATGTAGTTTTTTTTCTTAACTAAAATAGCTTTTAGTTTTGTTCATAATTTAGTCTCTAAATAGTTTTAATTTTATTTCATTTTATGTTTCCTTGAATTTGAGAAGTCCTGTTTTCCTCTTGGATAAAATCAAACATCTACTAACCCTTTATTGAATGTTAGTAAAGTCTGAATGTCTAAATGAACAGAAACAAATGTTCCTTTGTGTGAAATGCAGTCACCTTTATTTAGGCTACCTGGCAGAGCATCTCAGTTACAATACCAGAACTGACAACAAACAGTGAACCTGCTCTACATGAATATATCAATTCATAAAGAGAGCATTTCTGATTGGATCGCTCCACGACTTATCTCACCAACACCAAGCTAAGGCAGCTGTGATTGGATGTCCCTCTGAACTCATCCAACCTTTAACACAACCAAAGTAGCTGTGATTGGATAGATTCATCACTTGTCTCTACTTCCTACATGACCATATTAGGTCTGATTGGATTAAGTCTGACAGACATTTTAGTCTAGTTTTTATTTGGTGATGAAAATGTCAGTTAGTTTAGTTTGAGTTTTTGCCCATGTGCTCTTGTTTTATTAGTTACTGTCTAGTTTTTGTCAGAGGAGAAAGGTTGTTGATGCAAACCATGACGAAAATAATTAGTCAACAACTTTAACACTGGATTGTTCCGAGCTGACAGGAGTGGCACCTGGTGTTGTCTTCTGCTGCATCTAAGATTCTACAAGCTGTGTGTTCAGGTCTTCTGCAGACCGTGATTATTTGAGTTCCTCTTGCCTTTCTATCATCTCCAACCACTCTGACCATTCTCCTCTAACCTTTGGCATGGTGCTCACTGGATATTTTCTCTTATTCTGTCCATTCTTCAAAACCCTAGAGATGTTTGTGTGTGAAAATCCCAGTAGATAATCACTTTCTGAAGCACTAAAAGTCTTAAAAAATCTCTTAAATCACCTTTTTGGTCTTTCTGATGCTCAGATTGGACTTGAGCAAACTGAGCAAATGCATGCCTTATTGCATTGAGTTGCTGTCATTTGATTGGCTGTTTGCTGTGTGCATCAACATGCTGTTGATCTGATGTATTGAGTTGTTTTCATTTTATTTTTAATTGTAATTTCGAAAGGTGTGAACACTGCAAAAACACAAATCTCGACAAGTGATTGTTTTCAAGGCAGAAATATCTGAAACTGTTATTTTAATCTTTATATTCAGTTAGCAAGTCCAGATAAAAAAAGTTATTACAAGGCAAAAATAAGGCATTGAACTGCCTGTAATGATAACAAAATATCTCCAAATGAAACAAGCTAAATTTGAGGACCTTAAATCCAGGTTTAAAATCTGCTCTGGATTAAAAAAAGAAACATTAAAGAACCCCTTTGGTTAAATTTGTCTTGTCTCCTTGGCAGATTATTTTACTTATTAAAAGAGACTTAGGCTTTATATTTAGTTTTTACATCTTTAAATAAGATCTTGATCCAGATATTTCAGGAAATCTAGTGATTCTCGTAATTTTTTTACTTGAAATTGGACAAATACTCTTACCTAGATCTGAGTTTTTAACTGTGAAAGCGATTTTTTTCTGTTTTTAATTCTTATTTTATCTTTATACTATGAGATGAACCCCACGATTATGTTCCTGAATTAACAAATAACTTTAAAGACCAATGTGAAGGTGCTCATAAAAGAGGAGTGAATAAAGACTAAACAGATATTGAGACATTTTTCCACATCCTCAAGGCTGCCGACAGATAAAAAGCTTCATCCTTGTCCCTCTCATGTTCAGACTCATAGAAAGATTTTCCTGTAACAATGATACTGTATACTCCACAGAGATTTATTATTATTTATGATCCATGCAGTTAAATACTGTAGAGGACTTTCTTCAAGGTCAGACCTCTTCTGTTGAGTCCTGTTTGTAGTTTTGGTTTGATTCACTCAAGAGTCGTACAAGGCCGACACCACGAAAGAGGAAAGAAAGATCCTGATGTAGTTGATATTTGTCTTTGCGTGGTAATCCTCACTCTGCATTCAGTTTATCTCTTGATGTTATGGACTGTTGAAAGCCCTAAATTGTGACTGTCCTGTTTCCATTTGTCCTGTTCACCTGCTGAATGTTCCACACAGGTGTTTTTTGAACAATCCGCAACTTTCCCAATCTTTTGTTGTCCCTGTCCCAGCTGTTTTGGAACATGTTGCCTGTATCAAATTCAACACGAGTGAAGGTTTGCAAAGAGAAAAAAACTTAAGTTTATCAGTTTAAACATTGTATACAGTGTTTTATATTTCTGTACCTCTACGATTCACCTCTCTTCGTCCATGGTGTCGTGTTGCCTCTGGGACCCTCTGACTGACTGCTGACCTGATGCTCGTGCCTCCGGTTTTGACGTAATGACAAACAACTGAGGAAATTTACGTGCAAGAGTCCGTGCACTGTGTTTTATTTTGAAACTTCCGGATAGTCCACACGGTGACTTCCTGTCTGGTGCTGTCTTAAAGCTAGGTTTGGCGATCTGATTTAGATACACTTTTTGAAATACTGGTTAAAATGGTCTTTATGACCCGATGGTAATCAACTCATAATGTGTTCTTAAAACAGAGCCAAAAATATCCGCTATCTACAGCAGGAGTAAAACAGGGAAAACACCAACCAATAATCTTGCCGGGATACCTTTTTTTACACCAATCAAATCCCGTCGCCATTCTGCGTGCCTGCTGCGCGTGCATTTTCCCGGCGTGCACAGACAGTGCATGTAGCATGTAGCGTGTAGGGAACAGACTCTGCTGGAGAATGCTTACCTTTCAAGTTTTGTCTTTGAAAATAAGGGAAGTCCGCTGTGAGCTGTCCTACAACCCCAACCAAGCTCCAGTATCCTTCACATTTTGAGACAGATGTACAAGAAATCTAAAATAAACTCTTTATTTTTCTAAGTTTGTTCCGCTGTTGGCTCTAATCTCACGAGAACTGCCATCCATGCTACTGCAGGTGGCAGTTCTCGCGAGACTTCTTCTTCTTCGGTGGTTGGCATCCATCATTTTGGAGCATTATCGCCCCCTTCAGGCTAGAGACAGAGCTCAGTTTGGAGAGGCAGAGGAATGCTTTTATTGTTATATCGTCACACGGGAGATTTACAGGAGAATACTGATACAGGAGGACGGGAGAAAAGAGGAGAAAATACGGAAAATATGGTAGATTAACGGCCAAAACAGGAGATTTGACAGCTATGTGGAGAATGTCAGAGGAACTACCTATACCCCGATCAACATCGGCTGTGAGTACTAACTAACTTTACATGTTTGTTTGGTGTTTTCTTCATGCTGACTGAGACATGACTTGGTGTAGTGTGAAACAAACACGTTGTGCTGAGGGTTTGGAGTTGAATCAGTCTTCTCGATATAGCGGCTGCGCACGTGCATGTGAGCGGGGGGTGGGGCTAGGCGGAGCCCTGAGGAGATGCTACTTTCAAATTCATGCTAGTTTTCCAAAATCGCCAACCCCAGCTTTAATGACAGTGAATTTACGATATTTGGAAGCAACCGCGAAGAGGGAGAAAAGCGAGGCGGGGTAAGAGAGGGGGACAAACGCTCCTGGCACACTCAAAAAACCCTCCATAAAATAAAGATTGCCCACGAGTCTTTGATCTCGAGCCGAGTCAATTCTCGAGTCTTTCAGGGTCGAGTCAAGTCAAGTCTGGAGTCTCCAAAAATGCGTCTCGAGTGCAACTCGAGTACGAGTCTTTAACTCGAGTCTCCATCTCTGCCCTCAGCTGACTGTGTTCCTGAATGTCATTGTTGATCAGCTGAGGAAAACAGAGTGAGTCCTCGTTGTTTTGGTTGTGAATGTTTCCCTCCTCTGGTGGTAAGTGATCAGGCTTTGGGCATCGCCTGGAGTTAAAGGTGTAGTCAGCGATGTGGGAGAAAACGAGTGGAGAGGTTGTTGATAAACGAATTTAGACCCGCCTCTCCCTTCATACCTCACCCCTGGCTCCACCCCGAAAGCTGATGGACGTGCATCATCATAGAAACGGCCGTAGAAACTGCGTAGCTGACCAACGTAGCTAAGGTAACCCCGACTCATCAGACAACTCAACTGTCATTATTGATAACATTACAACAACAGAACATTCTGGCAGATTAGACAATAAGATGAATGCCTGACGGATGTTACTGTTATGTGAAGCGCCACAAAGCTAATGTTGCTAACCTATCCAGCAGACAGACGGCGACATCCGCGTCCATTTTCAGGTCTTTCAATTCGTGGAGTTCCCTCCACCGTCGGAAAGCAACACCAATGTTGACCCGGGTCTTCGCTCTTTCATGGTCATAGCCCTTCTTTTTCACTTTTCACTCCTCTGACCTTTTTCTTTTGGGCTGTTTTTCAGCCATTGCTACTGCACCTATTGTATCTCTCTCTTACGCTAACTGCACACGCTACACAACCTACGACTCCCCCTCCCCCCTCTGTCTGATCTGTGCATGAGTATGATTGCCCCCTGGATGTGGGGGGGTGTACCCTGTTTTGGTGACTCGGCCCGAGCCACAGTATTTACCTGCTGAAATTCAGAGCCAAGGCTGTGTATTGAAACCGGACTTTTTTTTCAACATGCTGTCAGTGGGGACATCTTGTGGATGGAGAGGAGAAATACAGTGAATTTGACAAATAGTGCATTAGATTAGAAGATTGGAAGATTGCTGACTACACCTTTAAGTGCAGCCTCTTTTCCTTTTTATGTAGTGATCCAGAGCGAGCCTCTAAGTGTTGTGCACACTTGTTTTGATTGTCATTCGCCACCAGGGGGCAGCATGATGCAGGAGGATCTTACAACCCTAAAGCTGAAACTCTACTGAGCTGAAACGATCCAGCATGGATGATTTTGGCTTCTGTTGGTTTCTGGATTGATTTCTTTTGTTTACTTCAGTGTTTTTGTTTCTGTAGCTGAGTTGTTGTGTTTGTTTTTTAATGTTTGTTTCTCCCTGACTGAACCTGCTGAAGTTTGATTCCTCAGATTTGACCGGCTCTGTTGATCGTTTGATGACATGGAGGCTTCGGGTTGAGAGATTCTGCATGAAGCAATATGTGAAAAATCACTTTAGTATTTTCTGTGGGCTCTCAAATAAAAATGTCATAGAATAAATAAAGCAGGACAAAACGAGGTCTAACAGGCTCGAGCACATAAACAAATAAATCTGATCATTTGATGCATGGTGAGAGCTCTCAGTCCGAGGGCTCTTTACTTCCTGCTGTTTAACTGTGTTCGTGTTTTCAAGGACGGAGCTGCTGTTTGCTGAAACGTTCTCAGAGAGATGTTGGACGAATGGCTTTCAGCTCTGAATCAAAACTGAAAAACCAGACTGAGCTGCTTCCTGATGAAGAGAAATGGATGAAAGAAGCTCGTAGAGAAAGGAAGAATAAGATGTTCAGGACTATAGAATCAATTCACAGCGTTGTCAATGAGAAAATTAATGGTTTAACCTTCTTTATAAACGCTGGGATATCACACAGAATGTAGCTGCAGGGAAGCCACTTAAAGTGATTAATATTCAGGACATCCTCTCTTTAGTAAACATGGATTTTAGGTTATTTTACATACTGAAAGAAAAATATTTCCTCTTTTAAAGCGAGCTGGTTTAACTATTCTTGTAGATGCAAATAAGTTAATAAAAAGGTCTAAAAGTTCATTTTACTGCAATAGAGAGTGGATAATATCTCATTACTTTTTGATTAGATAGTAAAGCTCTAAAGAAAAATATATATTAGAAAAATAAGAGTTGAATCAAAAGAGAAGAAAAAGGCTGATCCATGCATTCATCTTTAATAACATCCTGTTTTTGACTCTTATGCTGAATTTGAATATTATTTTCTAATCTAATTGGAAATGTGTGCTGCTTCTGATTTTTATAGTCACAGTTAAGAGGTGTCAGTGGTCAAATGAAGAGAAAGCAGCTCCAAAATTACATTAAAGCAAATTGATATTTTTAATAACATTTTTTATTTTATTCTCAGAACACGATGAATTGAACACGAGGCTCACAGTGTCGTGTGTACAAAAATACAGCAAAAACTCACAAGCATGTAAATTACAGGCACAGATAGAAGTAGCGTATTGGGATTTTTGTTTGACATTTTTTTTTATGTATTTTTTTGTGCAAAAACCATTTTTTTTTCCCTATTTAAATTTTAGTCTGTGTTAATACGCCACTTTTAAATACAGTCCAGTCTTTTGAAGAGAGAGTATAAACAGCTGGTTAAAATATATTGCTGAATAAATCCTAAAAACAGACTCACATGTGATGTGTATTTTCCCTGATATAGTCTGTAGGCATCATCATTGTTCATCTTTTTCACTGGTGTTAAAAAAGATCACTAAAGATTGCAAAAATCGTCAATATCTTAGATTTATCCCAACTTAAATCAAGTTGGCACCAAAAAAATCATAAAAAATCAAATCGGGAGAATAGCATATCGTCCCAGCCCTAATATATATACAGTATAAGAAATAAAGAATGATGGTAATCATAAAAGTATCAGAGTATACCATCTAAAACACATCTTGAATGAAACAAAACAAAAAAAATGTTAAATGGTGTGAAAAAAGGTACAATAAGATTTGTTTTTGATGAGCTATCATTCATTTTGCAACAAAAATAATCTACCATGTATTTATTAGAGAAATGTTTGCATGCACTTCTGCTCCAGTTGACATTATAGGGTGCAACAACTCAAATGCTTGATAGCTAATGCAGCTAAACAGCCAATCACAAGGCAGCACATCGATGCATTTAGGCCTAAGACATGATCAAGATGACAATGACACCCAGAATGAGGAGGAAAGGTGATTTAAGGGACTTTTGTTCCTTTCCCACTAGCACGCCTTGGCCCTACCCTACTCGGCTCTACTCGATTAGCAGCGTGTTTCCACTAGCCTGGTACCTCCTAAAACAAGCTAGTTTTAGTACCTACTCCGCTCTGGTTCCAAGCGAGCTGAGTCCATACTAAAAGATGACATCACCGGCTACCGATTGGTCAGACAATGTCATCATCGATGAGTAATGAGTGCGACGACCTAGCGTGATGGCGGTAGCTGCCATTAGCTTACCCTCATACGTCTTTTCTTTGCAGCTGGATTGCTCTCGTCCTCGGCTTCATTCTGTTGTATAGCTTCCAAAACTCTCCTGTGCTTCTCAAGGGGTATTTCTTCTTACCACCTGCAGCCTTCTTCTGCTTTCCTTTTTTACTCAGTTTGTGACAAAAAGCCACAGATTGTTGTGTCGCGCTCAAAATGACGTCACCGCAGAGCCGCTCAGCTGTTTACAGCGACACTGCACCCCGTTGGGCAGGCGACTGGGGCTAATGGAAAAGCAGCATAAGGCGAGTAGAATAGAAAAGGGCTCATGGAGAAGGGCCTTTTGAATGTGGCAGACAAGCCGGTCTGATCAACAGGGGCTTTTACTCAAAATCAGCACTGGAGTTTCAGGAGGGTGGTCTATTAAGGAGAAAATATCCAGTGAAAGTGCAAACATGGACCACAGAAGATATAAGTGCCTCTTGGTCTGATTATCTCTGCTCCACATTCAGAGTTTGGTGTGAGCATCTTAAAGCATGGATCCATCCTGCCTTGGATCAGCCGTTTCTTCACTCCACTGTCACCAGATCTCAATCCAGCCTGACCGATGATGCTGTCATGGAGATAAAGACCAACATGTCTCCTTTGAATGAAGGAGCTCTGGAGGAAAAGGGAGTCCAGGTTAGTCCTGGTAAGGTGTACCTAATAGAGTGGCCGGTGAGTGTTTTTCCATTAACATTAATTGAGTCCCACTTCAGCAGATCTAACAGAGGGGGGGCTGTGCTGTCATTAAAAGGCCGTCTGGTCTAATGTGCAGGTAAGGAGCCCTTCACCGTCTCTTGTCTGTCGGCGAGCTGCCAGCTCCGTCTCTCTCTCCATAGCGAGCGCCTTCATCGAGGCAGATTTCACTCAATTAAAGCGTTTTAGCTCAGCCAGGAGTGTTTCACACGTTCAATTAGACACAGAGAGGAGATCGAGCACTGGCACTGTTTGTGTGGAGATAAACATGACCGCTGATGTTAGGGTGGAGGAGGAGTGATGGATGATTACCTCCACCAAGGAGGCCGGCGTGTGTTTGTTTGTTTGTTAGCAAGATTATGCTAAAGCTACTGGGCAGAGTTTGCTGAAATTTTCAGGAGGTGTTGGTATTGGCTCGACTTAAAAAAGATAAGATTTGGGTGGTGATACATACAGCACCTTGCAAAAGTATTCACCCCTTTAGGATTTTTTTCCCATTTTAATACCTCACAACCTGGAATTAAAATGTTGAGCATTTGCATCATTTCATCTACAGTCCTGCTCAGTATTATTGGCACCCCTTCATTATTTTCATTACTCTAACAATATCTTCATAATTAAATTGAAATGTTCCAAATTCATGCCATCAGGATCTTTTAATTGAAGGTCCAAAATACTTGCACAAAAACAAACATTTTAACAAGTTACATATTGTAATTTCAAAGAGAGAACTGAAAAAAAGCATGTGTAGCAATAATGGCACCTCTCTTCAGTATTTTGTTGCACACCCTTTGGCACTGATGACAGCCTCCAAATGTTTCTTGTAGCCATCTATAAGCTTCTTGCTCTTCTCAGCTGGTATTTTCTCCCACTCTTCCTATGCAAACTGTTCAAGCTTTGAACATTTGAAGGTTTCTTTTCCCCAATGGCAGATTTCAGCCATACCACAGATCAGATTGAGATCAGGACTCATTGCTGGCCATTTCAAAACAGGCTATTTTTTCCCTTTTCAACCATTCCTGCGTGCTTTTGGATGTGTGCTTTGGGTCTTTGTCTTGCTGGAGGGCCCACGATCTTCGACTCAAACCAAGTGTTCTTACACTGGGTTGGACATTACGCTCTAAAATTTCTTGATAATTCTCTGATTTCATGATTCCTTTGATATAGTCAAGGCCTCCAGTACCCGATGCAGCAAAGCAGCCCCAAACCATTATGGAACCTCCACCATGCTTAATTGTTGGTAGGGTGTTCTTTTCCTTGTAGGCTTCAAGTGGTTGCAATTAAAACTGCCTACTCTAAATATGACTGCATGATCATAGTAGCTGATGAAGTATAATTTACAAAACTTAATATGTGAACATTACTTCTGCCAAGTTTGAGTCTGATAAAGTGATGCAGAGCAAAGTTAGAGAGGTTTGGAAAGAAACTGTACTGTCACATTGTGTAGTCAAACTTCATGGGTGCCAATAATGATGAGTAGGACTGTACAGAACATGCCAACAACTCTGAAGATGTGAACTTTTTTTATTGTGAATTTGAAGAATATTTTGACCTTTATATAATCAAATCTTGTATTTGAAGATCTCTTTATAACTCTGTCCTAGTCATGTTTAATAATCACTGTTTAGCTTTTGCATTCTTCTGCCACACACACACACATTATATAGCCTTGTGCAGGCTCCTTCTTATCAAACACCATGACCGTACTGGGGGCATCTTCCCAAACCAGCTCAACCCGATACAGAGATGAGGAGCCTGTGCGGAGGTCACTCCACCTCACCCCACATGCTACACACACACCCTTATAAAAGAAAGAAGACATTGTATTTCTTCAGTTCAACATGTCAGATTGTTTGACACTCTATTGTTGTTCTCCTTGTGCAAGTAAAATTCCACTTGATTGCATCCAGCTGCTTCTCGTCATCTTTATTCTCAATAATGTCAGGTGTTGGTACAAACTGGTTACTGAGCCATCTTTAAAAAAATCCTGACAGTGAAGCAAACAACATAAAGACCAAAAAACAAAAAACTTCAGCAGTTACAGCTGAAAGTCTCATCTGATAAGTCTCTATGAGCTTGCCACATCCAGCAGTTGGGATTTTTGCCCATTCCTCATGGCAAAACGTCTATGGACAGACACACCAGTGTTTGCTGTGGAACTCCGCAGCTCTTGATCCCACTGTTGCCTCTCTGATCAGTGCCTTCTTTGCCCGGTCTGTGAGTTTTGGTGGTCGGTCCTGTCTTGGCAGGTTTGTTGTGGTCCTGTGTTGTTTCCATTTGGTGGTTATGGATTTGATGGTGCTCCGGGTATCATCAAAGATGTAGATATTTTTTTATAACCCAGTCCTGGCTTGTATCTCTCTGACTTTGACTTGTTTGGAGAGCTCCTTGGTTTTCATGATGTGATGCTTATTGCTAAGAGAAGTTGCAGTCCACTGGGCCCCCTCAGAAAAGGTATGTTTATACTGACACATCATGTGACACTGTGTTCCGGTTGAAGTTGGAAAAAAACATGCCGATCTACCAGGCTATTGTTAGCTGTTGTTAGCACGCCCTGCGTTGTTCTTCACAAATACCACATGTAGAATGTGATTATCACTATGGCAGCATTTTTGTAAATATAAGTCTAACAATACTATGTATACAGCTGATCCAGAGCGACCCACCCCAGTCAGAAGTGCAAATAAATGGATTATTACAGGAGCTAAATAACTGTTCACACTGGGGGCATCCATCTTCCATTGTCAACTCGGGGGTGGCGAGGTTTCACCGAGTTCCCAGTAGGAAATTCCGACTTCGGGGGACGTTTCAGTTGCAGTTTCCTACTCGGAACTCGGAAATTCCGACTTCTGACTACAACTTGAACGCACCAAAAGACGTGACCCAAGCCAAAGTGTGTGTTTGTTGTGATGCTAATGAATGCAGCTCTTACCTTCCTCAGAACTCTGCATTGCTTTACAACTTCTTTTTTCAACAACTTACAGGATGCAAAGCAACGAGGTAATGTATCTCTTTCTAGTTACGAAGTGGTAGTTTTTGATGTGTGACAACAAGCAAGTTTTGGAAAACTTAGTATTGTAGTTTTGTATGCGGCTATTTATCTCTACTTACAGCCCGGTGCTCTAAGACGTGTCTGAATAATATAAATTTGCTCTAGTTTTAATTGTCTTGTTCCTGAAGTTGAGTATCCAGGCCAGTCCAGCCCTGTCCGACCCGACCACAAAGCTAAGGAATAGCATTTATAGCTAACCTATTTTGATGCTATAAAACTCATCTTAAAGTGTGTATTTCCATCAGGCATATATCTAAAAGGGAGACTTTTTTGTAATTACTTCGAAACTCCAAACCCACCTTCAAGCTTCCTGAAATTTGTGTTGAATTCAGCCAAAATGAGACAGTGAAGGCACCTCCGTGCATGTTCCCCTGTCCGTGTGAAAGCTGAGCCCCGGTGGGTCTTTTTCTTCTGCAGCACAATGAGCAGAAAGCGAGTGAAAGAGGATCAGACGTGGAAACATTCAGCAGGGGCAGGAACGACCTCAGAGGCACAAATGAACGGTTTATACCGTGACACCTCCTGCAGAGCTTTTCATGTGTGCAGATCAGGCAGTAAAAGACTGTGAGAGAGGGGGTTACTGCCTGTTAAAGTGCAGAAAAGTTTAAAAACGGAGCAAAAACAAATATGAATGAGAATGGAAGACAAAAAAATGTTAAAACTCATTCACCCAACTCTTTAAAGTTTGTGCTTTTCTGTTTGTGGAGTCAAACTCTGGAGCAGACTGGATGTTACTTTAAAAATGTGCAATAACATCCAAATATTTAAATTACACAACAGAAAATTATGACTAAACTCATACAGGTGATTTAGCAATAACGTGGCCTTAGACCAAAAGAGTTTGTTAGAATATAAGACATTTTTAGGTATGTTTATTAACACTGATTACTATGAACATATGTAAGTAATTGTTAGGGTTGGGACGATACGCTGCACCTCGATATGCCCGGGTCACGATACGATACGTCACGGTACAATATCAAAAAAGTCAAAAAGAAAAAATATTACTGTGTAACTACAACTTATTTGGTATTGTTTGAGTTGCACACAGGAAAACACAAGGCCCAACAGGCCAAACACAAACAATAACACTCTCTTTAACCCTAGAGAGGTTAGGGAGAGAGTTTGCTAATGAGCGGTAGGCTCGTTTTCGCCGTCTTCATCTTTTTTAATGAGAAAGCCAAAATACTGCCAGACAGATGACTTGTATCCAGGCGGAGCGTCCTCAATTTCGACCTCATTCGACTCCATCATTCGGCTTTTTGAGGAAAGGTAGTTGGTGCTAATGTTTGTTGTCGTCACTTCTGGTCACATGTGCTGTTACCGGACATGACGTCTTTATTTCGCGATCCATTTTTTCAAACTCGATGCTTTTAGTCACGTACTGTATCGCGATATATTGCCAAGCGATATTTCATCCCATCACTAGTAATTACAGTAACTTAAAATGTAGTTTGGAGCAGATATACTATGGGTACATTTTGTATGTATACATTATTATGAGATGGATGATTATGAATACTGTTGACAATAAAATGGCTTAACTACATAAACACTGTAAGTAATAGGTGGATTTGTAACATATGGATATATAATGTATATATTGGTTTTTCTGAAGTGCTTACTTATTAGGATGTTTTGAATGTTGTCGTGGTGATTAATATGAAAAATGGCATTATTATTACCCATGTATTTACATTGTTTCCATGAATAATGACAGCAGGTATTGATTTATAATTCAGTATCTGATTTGTAATGAAGGGGCAGGACTAGAAAAGCTCTTTGCTTCTTTCTGTTTCTTCTCAAACTGTTCACTGTGCATGTGTTTGTACTCACATACTTTATTTGTTTGATGTACAGTAACAGCACAGTTTGGTTTACATGTTACTTATATTGATTTGGTTGTTATTTTTTATTTCCTTTTTTTAGTTTGAAATAAATAAATAAATAAATCAAATGTCTGCACAAGCATTTCATCATTGTATCATTACTAATCTTCAGCTTCTTTGGCATATAGCCCATTAACTCACCGGCCACTTTATTAGGTACACCCACTCCAATTAATGGCTTCAACTCAATGCATCAAATCATAAAGAGATGATCAAGACAGCCTCCTGGAGCTCAAACTAATATCAGAAAAGAGGAGATTGTTGGTGTTGATTCATTTTTCTAAGGGAGTTTACATTTTTTAGCAAAGTATGTTATCATATTCAACTGTCTGCATTTTTGGAGTCCAAGTGGCAATTGGTTACATCATTTAATAGGTATACACATGGGGATAGCTCAGTTTCTAGTTTTAAAACAGATTTTGTGAGCGAGTGAATCCTTTCCCAAAAATGATCAAGTTTATGATGTTGCCAGAACGTATGCAAAAAAATGTTCCTTCTTTGATTTTGCACAACAATGGATTTATCATTTTAATTGATTTTTTTCCCCTCTCAACAAGATACACCTTCCAAGTAACACAAAAATGACATAAATCAAGTTCTGTCTTTATGTTATCTAAATGTTTTCCCAAGTCAAAAAGAATTGCCCTTTAAAAGTTAAAGTGTGTGACATAAAATGTTGATTATACAGTTCAAACATGGGCAGGTTTGTGTACATAAACCGAAAGCTGAGATATCTCAACAGTACACAGTAAAAGGTGTTGTAAATTTTACAGTAATTTACTGGCAACAAGATGCCAGTAAATTACTGTAAAGGTCTTAACGATAGCATTTCTCTATTAATATATATAAAACAGGAATATTATTGTATTTTCTATAACTGTTTAACTTATGTATTGACAGTCTTTCAATTTACAGCATTATAACTGTTTTATCAAAAACAGCATCCTCGCTGTTTTCTCTTTTTACGGTGTCATTATTCTACAACTATTTGCTGCATTTAAAATTACAGCAAACTTGCCCTATTTTAATACATAAAAAGATATCTTAAAAGTATTTTACAGACCATTTATTACAAATATATAATTTTGTAAATTAAATAAATAGTATATAATTTTTTACACAATAAAATACATTTACTCAAACAATGGTTTCACCCAAATAAATGAAACATTATCTCAAATGTTACCAGCTACTGGTCAGTTTTCCTGTGAAAAGTGTTTTTTTTTTTTTTTTTTTTTGCCATTTTCTCTTTGACTAAAATCTGTGTTTTTTTTCCACAATATTTACCATTTACAGTAATTAACTGCATAGCTGTTTACAGAAGGTAGCTGTAGGTATTACAGTAAAATGCTGTAAAGTTTTAAAAAATCAGTTACGGGGTATATTAACACGAAACAAAATTTAATCTAAGAAACGAATACAAGCCTATACAAGTGCTTGTTCAGACCTGACAGGATCATGAAACTGTAAATTTTCATTATTTTGTATTTTCATTACAACAACTCATGATGGTGGTAAGTCACAAAAGAAATCTTAAGTCTCATGCAGAGTTTAATTTAAATGAATCAATTTAATCGATATATTGCACAGCCCTAGCCCTATTAGCACTGATGTTTGTCAGACTTTACCATGAGTAGATACTCATAAACAGACTGATCAGACACTGTAACACTTTAAAAAAGGGCTTTTTTTGCACTGATATATCAAAACAGTCATATTGAGATTTTGGCTTTTTAGTTACAAATAAATTAGAAAACAAATGTACGAATTATTTTACAATTAGGGAGGCACAGTAAGTCGTGCCGAGCCTCCCCGGGTCGGGCAGTTTGCTTGTTCTCTCCGTGCGTGCCTGGGTTCTCCAACTTCCTCCCTCTTACCAAACATGCTCATGAGGTTGATTAGTGACTCTTAATTGCCCTTAACGTATGAGTGTGAGATTGTGTGTGATCCTAAAATGCTCTGTATAAGTCTATCATCTCGGCTGTTATCATCACCAACACAAGCTTTCACACTCTAAACTGTGCTCCTCCAGGCTGAAGCTGCAGGCCTGTTTCAGTGACGATGTTCCACCAGGTGAGGGCGCTCTCCCTCTTCAAGACTCCTGCAGGTATGAGGGGGTCAAATCCTAGAGCGGAGAAGAATCAGATCACGCACACAGGCCATGTTTTACACAGAACACCTCCTGTTCTCCTGTATTAGAGTTTAACTCTTTGTATCAGAGCTGTAATGTTGGAGCTGTGCATCACTCCACCTGCCTCTCTTCTTACCCTGATGCCCCCATCACTCTGGAACAGGGTCAATCTGGACTCATCAGACCACATGACCTTCTTCCAGTCCTCCACAGTCCAGTCTTTATGCTCCCTAGCAAACTGAAGTCTTTTTTCTGCTTAGCCTTACTGATTAGTGGTTTTCTTAAGGCTACACAGCTGTTCAGTCCCAATCCCTTGAGTTCCCTTCACATTGTGTGTGTGGAAATGCTCTTACTTTCACTATTAAACACACCCCTGAGTTCTACTGTTGTTTTTCTTTGATTTGATTTGGACAAACGTTTAAGTGATTCACCGATCACCATCATTCAGGATTTGATTCTGACCACATTTCTTCCTTGAAGACGATGGTTCCCCACTATCCTTCCAGTTTTTAATAATGTGTGGACAGTTCTTAACCCAGTTTTAGTAGTTTCTTCAATCTACTTAGATGTTTTCTCTGCTTGATGCCAATGATTTGACCCTTCTTAAACAGACTAACATCTTTTCCACGACCACAGGATGTGTCTTTGACATGGTTGTTGAAGGAATGAGAAGCTGCTCATGTCATCAGCTGGAGTGAAAGAACTTGTTTCAGCTCATGCAGTAATTATCTAACAGGAAGCCACTTTTTTTGGCCAGGTAGTGTATTTACATATATAAAATACACATATACAAATATATACATCCAACAAACAACATGAATCCATATAGCCATAAACCCTTCTTTTAAACAGCATAAATCTTAAATGTTTTTAAGCTTTTTTAACACTTTGGATGCAGATAGAAAAACCACAACCCAAAATCACAGAAGCAAAGTAAATGAAAACTGATGCATGTTTTCTTACTGCTCAGGCCTCTATGGGTCAACTTTACCTTTACTGAAGGTTTCTTTACATCAACATATTTTTAACAAACAGAAAAATAAGTCCTTGTTTCCCTTTAAGCAAAGTTAATATTCAAAAAGAGCTGATGAGGACATTTTTCCTCTTCTTTAAATATAATAAATCGTTCACAAAACTGTTTCATATTAGTGACAACAGCTTATTATGGTCCATATTATTTTGATTTTCAAATCCAATTTAACCATTTTTTGCACCATTAATTATATAATAAGAGGCTCGTACCTGTTTGCTTAGTTAAATCCAGGTGGTGACTTTTTTTTATGTGTTTTACAAGTCTTTTATACTGATAACTATTTATACTATATGTGAGTTTTGTATTAAATAAAGACAAGCAACACATTCTGCTCATTCTCCAGAAACATGCATTTTTCTGTCCCTAGCCTTAAGAGATGTATTACTCCTGAAGAAAACAGTGTGTTAGATTTTTTATAAGTATTTTATTTAAAGAACATATTATTTCAGCTCTCACACTGTTTGGAGCCATCAGCTTGGTAATATTTGCTTTTTAATCAATTATGTAGAAACCCAACCACAACAAAAGTGCTCATCCCCACAGTCATTGTTGGAGAGAAAGTGCTGTATTTCAGTTTAAAAATATGTTTTTCTAAAAAAAAAAAAAAGTACAAAAATGTATAAATAACTATCAAATATAAGATATAAATTACATTTTAGAACAAAATGCCAAATAAGTATTATAAAATATATTTAAAGTAGTCGTCCCCTGCAGTCATGTCACTGGTGTTACCATGTGACAAAAGTCTTTTATTTTGGAAAAAGAAATCACTCTGATGACATCACTTGACTTCCTTTGACCTCTTTCTTGAAGATCTATGAAGAGGGACCCTGGTAAGAACATTGTCCTTTTCAGTTTTCAGAAATATTAACATTTATCTCATGATTTCATATGAAGCTTTTAGTTGACGTCACTGGTGTTACCAACTTTATTGGCAGGGCATTACAAACAAACGAATAAAAATGTATTTAGAAGACATAATTTAGTGAATAGATCAAGATTAGTAACATGCTGTGTCATGCTCTGCAGCAGCCATTTTGTTAAAGGGCATTTTTAGTGAAACTGTCACTGGTGTTACCTTTCTTATGGGTAACAATCAGGTGTGTGGATACACTTTATTAAATGGTGTTCCGTGATAAATGTACCAAAACAACAAAAAATCATTAAGTTTTCATTTTTGTGTATTCATAAAGTCAATGACATATGTAACAATGTAGTTGAATGGTCCGTGTATAAAGTATAATTCGTTGTCGTTGCTCACATTGTAAATAGAAAACACTCGTTTTCGGGGGTATTTCCTTTTTCACTGACGTATGGAGTGAAATGCAATTAGTATAACACATAACACATAGCGACGGCTTTTACCTTTATTCAACTTGTACAATGAAAATTGAAAAAAGGAAGTCCAGGGGCGAAACTGCCTTCAAAATAAAAGCATCGCGTTTCGAACGATGCGTTTTGTTAGAGACGGCGAAGTTTAAGGAGAGGAAATTAACAATCACAGCAGTATGTTACACAATTAACATTATTCATAACTAATATGTGGTGATATCTTGACTTCTTTCCCACGATGGAGTCCCGCGGATTTTCACAATAAGGGCACCATGTTTTGATGACGCCAAACGTCATGATAGACGAAGGTCACGTGACGTATGTTGTCTCCCTTACGGACTCTTTCCCTACTGAATGTCTAAATTGTTAAATGCCAGCAGTGTGCCCCGCTATTGACCTCGGAAGACACTCCCCACGAACAATAAAACTAGCTAACTGTAGCGGCTAATTACCAGCCGTGGTGTAAATACTTTTTTTTTTTTTTCTGCTCATAGGAATTTTTTTATCCTCCAAGTCTCCAACACGCATCGTTAGAAATGCAATGCTTTTATTTTGAAGGCAGTTTTGCCCCTGGACTTCCTTTTTTCAATTTTCATTGTACAAGTTGAATAAAGAGAAAAGCCGTCGCTTGGCGCCGCTGTGTTGCGCCGCTGTGTTGCGCCGAATTGCATTTCACTCCATACGTCAGTGAAATAGGAAATACCCCCGAAAACGAGTGTCTACTATTTACAATGTGAACAACGACAACGAATTATACTTTATACACGGACCTTGAAGTTTAAATGTTAAAAAAATAAATGAAACAAAAGACATCTTGCCATCCCAAAAATCCACGTTTCTGTAGAATGACCCTCCAGCTCAAAGAACATACAAATAAAACTAGCTGATGAAAGCGAAATAAAGCCCTAACTGAAATCTTGTCTTATTGTAAACTATTTTTAACACTTACCATGCAGAAATTCCACAATTACGGCTGGAAGAAGAGAGACAATGGCTGATGGCGGCAACAGAGCACGTTCAGCGTGCTTACGTCACGATTCACGGCCAATGAGAGAAGCCCTCATTCAAACACTATTTTAACTAATGCTTTTCGGGAGACTCTGTTTGTCTGTCTGTGAACAAAATAACTCAAAAACTCATGGATGGATTTTGATGAAATTTTCAGGAAATGTTCAGCATGGGAAAAGGAAGAACTGATTCAATTTTGGTGTTGATCTGGATCAGCGTCTGGTTGCCATGGCGAAAAATGTGATTTCTGTGAATAACTACTGAACTAAAATAGATATCATTATGAATCCAGTTGCTAATGGTATGTTTTCATGGTCAATGAATCTAAATATTTACATGAAATAAAGGTAGGACTAATATTTATGGTGAAAATCACAATATGGGTGAGGACTGTGGTGCTGGCGGAGGTCTGCGCTCTCTGAGTGCTTTCTAGTTTAACCTAAATCATACTTTTAAGTTGAAAAAACTATGTATTTGTTGGGATGACATAAACCTAAAATTTTGAGTTATCACAACACATACAACAATCTTCAGTCAAACTGACTCAAAATTTTAAGTTACCTTGACTTCTTGTTTTAACAGTTACATTATCTTTTCTATTTTATATTCTGACTGTTAAAACTCAAATCCACATCCAAGCTTAACTTAAAGAAGGGGTGGGCAAGTGGCGGTCCAAGGGCCAAATGCGGCCCTCCACATCACTAAATGTGGCCCGCCATTCATTCCCAAAAACCAGCAGCTGTAAATATGAAGGAAACTCAGATATCCAATAGAAATAATTCTATATAATCTTATGTAAGTTTTTTACAACCTTTGCTCTTATAGTGTCTAAATCTCTTTCATGAAGCCCTTAACATTAAATCAAGTATTACTCAATATTATATTTAAAAAATGGCAGCAGCAAAATATTTGAGCTTTAAAAATTTGATAAACACTCATCATTTTACTGATTTGAAAATTGCTTAATTGCTTTAATCCCATGTATATTAGCTAAATTTGCTTAGATTCTGTATCAAGTTCATTTGATTATGCATAATAATTTGTATTTATGTTGTTATATATGAATATTAGTATTCTAATTTTATGACAAATTTGTATTCTCATTTCTTGTTTATCCGACATTCTTTTTCATTATCAAGAGTTTCTGAAAATTTGTAACAATGTGGCCCTCAGGCTGGGAAAAATGGTTTTATGTGGCCCTCTTGGTGATTAAAGTTGCCCACCCCTGACTTAGAGTCACCAATTAACCTAACAACTGGAAGGAAACTGGAAAACCCACACATGCACAGGGAGAACATGCACATACCAGGTTCCAAATCCAAAGCAAGAGAATCCACAGATGAAGTGTGCATTTCTGCATGAGGTCCGTGAAGGCAGCACCAAACATTCCTGAGCTGTCACACCTCCTCTTTGCCTTTGTGTTGGAGCTCTCACATTTTCTCACATTTTTGGATTTGCATGCGATCCTCTGCCTCTGTTTCCGAACACAAACACTGAAATGGCGGCAGCGTCCCATTACCTGCAGCTCCAGCGTAAATGTTTATGGAAATGGCCCGTTCGGAGCAGGCCAAGTGTTTTCCATCAGCGCCTCTTTGCGGTAATAATCCTGCAGTGTGGATGTCACCGCCGCCCCGCCTGAAGAGGGGAGGCTAATGGCCCTGCACCCCCCCTCTTCTGCCTGCACCAAGCGCAGAGATGAAGAGGGAGAAAATATCTAATTCACCTTAAATGTGGCGCTGCAGGGCTGGAAGCGAGAGGGCATCAGTTCACAGAGTCTCCATTAAAGGAGCATTACGTAACATCAGACAGGAGAGGATGGAGATTCAAATACAACACAATTACTGAGAACATGAACACAATCTGCACATCATGGTGCACATTTGACCATGTTTGGATGTAGAGCTGGGGAATATAGCAAGTTTTTAAGATTACTTTGCTTACTGTGAGCATTATTCCTGCTGTCCAATGACTAACGAGGCTGTCAAACATGTGACTAAATTAAAATAATAAATACACTTCCATCATCTGTGATGCATATGTTAATATTTTAGCCTCAAAAGGAAACAAAACAGCTTCATTTAATGAGTAAAACACGTGGCTTAAGCCGAAGAAGGCATGACAAAGCCAAGAAACATCAACTATGAATACATATTTTATACGTATTTTCTCCCTCTTCATCAGACTGTACAATTCTTCACAATGGAGGAGGAGGAGTAACAGGAAGACTGAGGATGGGAAGGTGCAAAAGTTGTAGTGCAGTAGCCATATTATATTTTAGTTTATTCTTTATGTTTATGTTTAAAAATATCTTATGTTATTGTTATATTAAGAGAAAGAGATTTTATATCTGCCAACTGTTTTAACATTTTTACTTTTACATATCCTGTGTTCTTTATATACTTTTGTACAATACAATACTACTCGAACCTTAATTATCCTGAAGGAGACTTCCCAAGGGATAAATAAAGTTCAGTCTAATCTTATCTAATCTAATATATATCTGTTTATGAATATATCTGTTAATGAATAGCTTGTTTCAGCCTGCTCTGTTATACAAATAAATATTGGTTGATGTGTAAAAAAAAACAAATAATCACTCAATAGACATAAAAAAATAACAATAGAAATGATAAGAATTAAAAGTGACTAAATTAAAAAGCATTCTAATGAAATAATTGTATATTTAAAAAATACGTATCAATTTTAAATTCAAAGGTTAAGAGGATAAATGTACAAACAGAAAAGTAATGGTGGAAATAGAAAAAAAAATAAAAGTATGTTTCAATTAAAATACAGAAGCTAAACTATGGACTTACAGTATACTGTGTATGAGAATAAATAAATATTTAGAAACCACTGCTGCTGTTGGACAAAAACCTCCCGTCTCCATTTTCTGAAATTTTTTATTATCTTCATTAACTGAATTAAAGTACCACAAAAGTGTCTTCAGGTCAAAATGATACTCATTCATTCAGTAGTAAAGTGTTTTGTTTTGTTTTTCATCTTGCAATTTGGAGATAGGAGGTTTGTACATGACAGAGATGATATTTTACCCCAGTTAATAAGAATTTAACAAGAAAACATGCTCTAAACCCGGTGACTTTGTTAGGGATGTGCGATATTATTGGCACAACATCGGAAGAATTTTCTACAAATATTTTCAGCTGATATTTAAGCCTTATATTAGCCATATTATCACATTGACAGTCACACTCAAAGAATATGAAAGATGCATTAACATGCAATTTTTCTTTGTTTTGTTTTTGTCCTCTTGTTTTTACTTGGATGTGTGTTACTCGTGTGCCTATTAAATTGGTCCCTTGGGGATAAATAAAGTGGTTGAATTGAAGTGAATTTAATTGTTATCCTCCTGTTTATACTCTAAAACAATAGTGTTTTATACTGGAGAATGAAATATTATTTTCCTAGGTCAACATCAATTTCTAACACAATGAGAAGAACAGCTCAGTTTTAGTTAATCAGACAGCCTATACCGTTGCCAAAAAAAATCCATATTAGTTTTAGTAATGATAAGCTTAGATATATCAACATTTCAGATATCAGCAGAATTCTGTTTGTATAGGCTCTCTGTCCTCTTGGTTCATTTTTCCTGAGATGAGGTGAAGTTTTAAATAAAATATAACCTAGTCAAAGGTTGAACTTCAATTCTTAAATTGATCTTATGTGGATAAACTTTAATTTTCCATCAACAGTGAGAAACAGACTGTATAGCAACTCGCCTGCAGTACCGTCTGCGGCCTCTATGACTCCGGGCGCTGTGGCCTCCTCTCTTTCCGGAAAGCGCCCATATGAACCGGAAGACCAACACAGCGGCCACGGCCAGCAGCATGTAACTCAGTTGTTTGGTTCATTCGCATCTCGTCTGTCGTTTTAAACTGAACTGTTTTTACCGTTTCTAAGAGTCCACCTGTTTTATCAGCTGAAGCGGAGATGGGAGTCCCGGCGTTTTTCCGTTGGCTGAGCCGGAAGTACGCGTCCATCATTGTTCACTGTGTGGAGGAGAAGGTAGGAGTTAGCATGGGAGCTAACAGGCTAAGTGCGTTAGCGGGAAGGAGAAGGAGGAGAAATAACTGAAATAAATCAAATCAAAAGCTCTCATGGGGCAAAGATTGGATTAAGGACGTGTTCTGTTTCCATAAACATTTGATTTATCCCATTAGTCACACTTTAACTGTCTTATTTTAATGAAGAAACTCTCTGAGCTCCGAGCTCTCCTCGTGTGACTGTAAACAAACACCTGCTCCTGATTTATCACTAAACACTGTTCACACTGCCACTCTGAATCCTGTTTATCACAAGTTATTAGAACAGTCCAACATCATTTGATTCAGCCTCATTTATAATTAACATAGCATATTATTAAAAGGTGGGTTTAATCTCTTTATAATATCAGTTAAACTCTTTTAACTCTGCTCAAAGTGTGAGCAGGCCGTGGAAATATCACTCAATGATACCAAATCTGACTTTGATTTTCTTAGCCATCATCAGCTCAAATCATTATCATCTTATATTTATGAATTTATAAGGATCTAAGCCTCTTGAATGGCACGTTTTTGTCAAAGTGCTACCTTCAGTAGTTGTAGTTTAAAGCCATGTAAAACTGAACACTTTTTCATTATGAAATATTAATGACCACAAATTTGTATAAAAAAAAATTAAGACATTATTGTTGGTTACATTCATACAGCTCAGCACATTAATTCACTATTTTTAAAGGTCAAAACTATTACAATTCATCTGAATCTGGATCTCTTTAGGTAAATTAATTTTGCAGCAGGGCACTCAAAAGAAAAGATAACGACATCAGAGTTAAAAAACATAAAACAACACAGTATCAAAAACCATCATACACAAAACCACTAGACAAAGTGTAGTCCAGAGCTCACACTAAAATGCAAAGTTATTTAAAAGCTCAATGTGTGGATGTGCAAATGAGCAATTTAAGTGCTAGAAGAACAGGAGCAACCTAATGTTAATGTCCATTAAGTAATTAAATAGCACTCGGGATAAGAGAGACCTGATATGATATCCATATTGCAGCCTTGAGTATTGGCCGATGTCGATCGTATACGAAATCCGCAGGAATCAAACAGACTTTTATTCCTTATTTTGTAGTCTGGACTGTAAGAAAAGGCTTGATCAGGTGAGATTACTCAAACAGAGAACAGTAGTCAGCAATAGTAGGTATGAGAAAAACTGACCCATCTGTTATTAACCAATAGGTTAAATAAATTTTAACCTTAAACATAAGAATATACTACAATAAAAATTAAGTTAGAAGACCTGGAAAAGTAGCCTCAAGAAAATCAAGTAAAAACAAAAACATATATTTTAAATTGCAAAATAACCACTGTGTTAAACTTAAACATAAGCATATTGTACAACTAAGTTAAATAAATAGTTAATAAATTAGAATGGACCGCATGTATCAGAGTGCTTATATCAGAGATTTTAGATGCAGGACGATATAATCCGATTTTTGGTTTTCTGCTGATATCGGACTGTTATCAATATCAGATTGGGACACCCCTAGTCCTCCTCATAGGAGGCCTAAAATGATGGCCTGAGGGCAAAAGCTCAAACTCTTCTCAAACGGATGATTTGGACAATCCAGAATGACTTAAACTTTTCTCAAGACCTTTCTGTTACAGATAGACTGTACTCCGGCCTGCTGACTTCCTGAGATTTTTTAACATGACTGCCATGATGGTTCTTATTTGAAAGACTCAGTTCCCAAACAAAGCAACAATACAAAAGAATAAAACAGATTAAAAAGCCTTCTGTAGAAGAGAATCATCATCTCAGTAGAAACATGGAAGATCCTCATTTTCCTCAGAAAGAACAGCCTTTGTTGAACCTTCTTGGAGGAGCATCAACATGGGATTCAGTACTGTTTGTTATCAAGGACCACACCGATAGTTTCAGCTCTCCACTAATATCGGACTATTGTTTAACTGCGAACAGCACTATTAATGTTTAGGGACAAGAATAATTCATCACCTCCTGCAGTGGTAAAACTTTTTAGAGATCTAAAATTTGTAGGTGAAAAACTTTGTGTTTCAATGTGTGGTGTTCAATTATGAAATGGGTAACAGTAGGATCTAAAGCAATGCCCAACCATATTTAAAATTATGATTTAAAATATTTTCAGTGGATATTTGGATAAAACAGGAGGTATCACACTAAACTGAAGGATGACTTCTTTGTTTTGTTAAAGTTTTGAATTTTGTTTTGTGAGGTCACGAAATTATTGTGTAGAAAATGTTTTTCTTTTGTAAAATATGGAAGTGTTTATGTTAAGTTAACCAATGGAGAGTAGCTGGGACTTGTGAAGTTTTCCTTCCTCCTACTCCTTTATGCGTACTTTTTATGTACTGACTACACTTTATTCTATTTCTGTGTTTATTTTATTTAGATGTGTTTTTACTGTGCCTTAAATTTTAAACCAATTAGTTCTTTTACCTTCTTGATCATGCTTTTTCACATTTATACGACTTGTGAATATATTTTTTTCTAAATTATTGTTCTTAACAGGGCAAAGAGTGCAATGGAGTCCGTATTCCTGTTGACACGACGAAGCCAAACCCCAACGAGGTGGAGTTTGACAATTTGTACTTGGACATGAACGGGATCATCCATCCTTGTACTCACCCAGAAGACAAGTAGGATAATTTATTATCTCATATTAAACTTTAATTCCCTTTTTGGTAACCAGTGCTTTATCTTAGTTTGAATGTTTTAGTTTATTTTTCTTGTTTTTGAAGTCAGGAAATATTCAGAGCTGTTGCGTACATAGTCATCCTTGATAGAAAGTTTCTTTGAAGATGATTTTATGAAAGTGAATGACTTTATAAAATCTTAATCTGTGAACATCAACAGACCCGCCCCAAAAAATGAAGATGAGATGATGGTCGCCATTTTCGAGTACATCGACCGTCTCTTCAACATCGTACGTCCCAGGAGAGTCCTTTACATGGCCATCGACGGAGTGGTGAGTAACTTTTAATCACAAAAAATAAAACAGCGTTTGGATCAGAGCTCACATCCACAGCAGAAACTATAAATAAACTAGAATAGACACCATTTTACAGTCATCATGTACTGAAAGGTCATTATTTTCATTTTATGCACAAAACAACTATGACACTAAAAATATGATATATTCCCAGCCCTAATATATTAATATAATTAATTATTCTATGGTAAAGTTCACTCAGTGGGTTTTATTTGTCTAATGTTGAGTTTTACTTTGGTGAAGAACTAACAGTTTTCATGCAAACCAAAGACTCGGCCCTGTTAACCAACCCGCTGCTTCTTCTGTGTGACCTCACAGGCTCCTCGAGCCAAAATGAACCAGCAGCGCTCTCGGCGTTTCCGAGCGTCCAAAGAAGGAGTGGAGCTGCAGGAGGAGAAGGCCCGCATGAGGGAGGAAGTCTTCCAGAGAGGTTTGTTTCCGTTTTTCTGTATTTACCAAAAAATACCAAGAGTCAGTGAGGACTGTCAAACACTGTTAATTTAACAACTCTTTTAATTTTAATTTTAGTGTTTTGCCTAAAATATCTTGTTTAGTTTAGTCCTGCTCAGGGTTCCCATGCGTCCTGGAAAACCTGGAAAATGATTGCCCAATTTTCCAGTCATGGAAAACATATGGAAAATGAGGAAAAAAGTGAAATGTCCTGGAAAAGCTAAAATTGTCCTGGAAAATGGACAAGTGAAGTAAGAAATGAAGTAAAAATGTACTTGGTAACTAATGTACACTTGGCCAGAAAATGTGAGTAGGCAAAATAATGCAAGTTAAGGCATAAAACATAAATACTCAAAACAGTGGGGACAAAAAGAAATAATAAAAAAATGACAAAATAAAATTTAGGCTAAATTAACAAAATCTATTCATAAAAAGCAGAGTAAATATAGATTAAAAATACGTGTAACCATAAATTTATTATAGTAAGACACATAAAAGCCGGACTAAACTGAGAGCCAACAGACAATGTTTGTGCTGGAGAGTTAGAAACAAAGAAATTCTAAGATCAATATCATCAATAGCTAGAGATATTTTTCATCAACCTCTAATCTTGTTTTTTAGCCCACTGCAACAATGTAACTTCAGTTGGTTATGTGACACTGGAAAAAGTCCTGAAAAATGTCCTGGAAAATGATTTCTAGAAAAGAGTGGGAACCCTGCTACTTTTAAGTCTTTCTACTTTTTATTTACTTTTTCTATTATGTTTCATATTAATGCCAGGGCTGACTTCTAATTCAGATTTTATATTTAAACTTCACTTTTGTCACTTTTAATCCTTTAAAATATAACCCTTTTAGTCCTTTTATTGTTTTATCTGCTGCTAACGTCTGTTGTTTTATTCTAACATTGCTATTTTATTATTATTTATATTGTTGCAAACATTTTCCTTTCATGCCTTTTTAAATTATTTTTATTTATTTTTCAACCCCCCCCCCCCTTTTTTTTTTGTTTTTGTTACTGACTTTATGTTTTTAGCCTTTTTTCTGTCCTCATGGTCTCAGTTTACGTTGCATGGTTCCTGTTTTTGTCTGGGTCCTCTTGTCAAGATGCATTTTTCTGAAGCAGTGCCTTGATTTAAACTGGCTTTTTCTTTTGTTTTTTCTTTTTATTTCCTTTTGTGCTGAAGCTCTTCTATTTGCTGTCTTTAAAAGCACTTTGTAAACACCTTTTTTTTAAGTGCTGTACAAATAAAGTTATTATAAAGTCTTGTGAATGGTTTTAATGTTAGTCTTGGTTTAGTTAATGAAATTTCACAACATTTTGGTCGATGAAATCTACTGTAAATTTAATTTAAATTGAATTTCTGTCTAATTTAGTTTTAGTTTTTGCCCATCTTCACTTGTGTTTATTGGTAACTGTGGTTTTCGTAAGGGGAAAGTTGTTTGTTGATGAAAACTATGATGAAAATAGCTCGCCATCTAAATGAATCCTGCTATGGAAAAGTCCAAGCTGTGACTCTTTTAAAGTTTGTAGTTGTCTGGAAGCACAGCAGCTCTGCTTCTTCTCCTGTTTTGCAGTTTCACCTCCATGATTGATCAGTTTTCTAAACTGGTCTTTTTTTAATAATCTTTCATGCAGAGAGTAACCATCCACTTTTATTTTCATCAACAGGAGGTTATCTCCCTCCAGAGGAGATTAAAGAGAGGTTTGACAGCAACTGCATCACTCCAGTAAGTTTTACAAAGTCCTTGAATAATTTTCTGGTTAACCTGTTCAGCCCCAAAGCTCCTGATTTCAGGAATGCTTCATGATCTCCAACACAAACATAAAAAAAAGTGAACTATTCATGTAGGAATATGGTCATACTGCACGTCACAATAAACAGGACATTTTCAGCTACACAAACATATAAGACATTTTTACACACAGCAAACACAACGTCAACACCAAGCAAATGAATTATCAAATATCCAAATCTGTTTCACTTTGATTCAAACTTGGGTTGATTTGTATGGATTTATCTGGATGGGAAAATGTTGAGTTTTGTTTGATCATTTCCAAAAAGAAACAAAAAATATGTATTTATTTATTTACATTTTATTAATTTACATTTTTTAAAAATGCAACAGATAAGCAGCAGAAGATAAAAACAGTTGTAATTGGGTGTAATGAACACCAAAGTGACATAAAAGTGAAATCTAAAGTTTGGTATATCAGAAATGTCAAATGGGACTAATGGAGCCAAACTGAGCCAAGATTGGACCTGACCACTCTGTAGTAAAACCTCTCTAACTTTTCTCTGCATCACTTTATCAGACTCAAACTTGGCAGAAGTAATGTTCACATATTTTCACATTCATTCATAGAGTTCTAAAGCTGCAGCTGCATCATTCCAAAGAGAGATTCACAATAAAAACTTGAAATGTTCAAATGATTCTGACTTCTATCTTCATTTACTCTGTCCCAGTAACAAATATACTTATAATTCACATCTGGACAAATCTGTCAAGTGTTACTTTATTATGACACCAGAATTATTCAAACAGACCTTGTGG
>JAZDUH010000283.1:1212500-1405000 GCA_036419115.1 Scarus forsteni | reverse complement strand
AATTTCTTAAGAGTATTTCATTGTAATTTGAAGATCAGGAGCTTTTTATTAAAATAAATTAGACCAACAATATAATAAATGTAACAGAAAAAAAAGAAAAAAAACCAATGAAAATGAAATGGACTCTCTTTTGGGAAAAATTGCATGTAAATAAAAATCATGATACTAATTAAAAAAATAGACACTGTCTCAGTAAAGAAAAAAAATACTCCAATAAAAACTCACACAACAATAAAAACAATAAATAAAATGGAGTTTATACAGTTCCAGAATTGTTTGTGAAATGTACGTTCTCCCAGTCAATCCGTACTGTCTGTCAAACGTTTATAACATTTCTGGCTTTTCAACCGTATTTAAGGGTTGCATTTGTTTTGCAATGTAGCGAATGTGAGCGCGCACCATTTTGCGCTTTTATTTAAATTTACTTTGTCTCAGTAAGCGCTGACTGTCAGGATGAAGGCTTCGCTGCTCCTCCCCTTTTTCGTCGTCACTACTTTCAAACAAATACAACATATCGGCTCGTCGGTGTTCATGAGCTCACACCTTGTTCATTCTGTTTAAAACCAAAATATTCCCACACTGGGGCTGTGGCAGCTGGCTTAGGAACCGTAGCTTTTGTGTCTTCATTCATATTAGTGTTTGTTTCCTTGTTACGCGCGAGTGGCCCCGCCTCCCCCACAAAGATTGAATGAATGACAGATGCTCACTTCGCTATAAATCCGCTATAGAACCAATGCATCCAGGTGTTGAGAAAGTTGCACAGAGTGAGCCATCTTCTCATCCGGCCTGTTTGGTAGAAAGAGAGGAGGAAAACAAACATGCAAGCATGTGTCAACTTTCCGAGGACGTTTTTATTTATTGTGCGGTTAGTTGATTTATTGATTATCGTGACAGGCCTACTGTTGCCTCTCTATCATCTCCAACCACTCTGACTATTCCCCTTTGACCTTTTGGAATAGAGGCAGTCCTAATTTTGCTGAAAAATTATTTTTGCCATAGTTTCCATCAGCAACCTTTTTTCCTGATCAAAACTAGACAGTAACTCATAAAACAAGAGCACATGGACAAAAACTACATCAAATGACAGCCGAATGACTTACACAGAGAAAATAATCATCATAATCAACATGTGTAAAAATACTTAGATTAGAGGGTCTTAATGTGGATTCCAATTAGTTTTCGAGCCCTTTATTGTCAGGAGGATGAACCTATCTGAAGCTCATTAGTCCAAGTCAAATAAAAAACAAAAAAAAAACTGCTTGAGGTGATCTCTTGAAACCTGGGATTTACAAAAGTTTTCAACAAAGAAATATCGTCACTGTTGGGGAACTCCTCATGTGTCCAAAATGTCTACGATTCAAAAATATAAAAAAAACCCACTTGACTACTTTATAAATGAGTTTTACTTTGTCCTTACTTCAGTGAGGTCAGGAAGCGACAAAGACATTCAAACATTTTATCCAAGAGGAAAACATGACTTCAGAAATTCAAGGAAACATAAATTGCCTTAAACTTTACACTTCATATTTTAGACACTGATTTAGTCAATATTTTAGGCAAAAGACTAACTAAAACTAAATTAAACAGTGCTGTCAGATTTTAGTCGACTATATTTATCGCAGATTTCAAAAACTGGACTAAAATGAAAACAACTTATATGAGTAAATTCATGGGTCATGTTTACTAAAGCAACAAAATGAAAGAAAATAGAATAAACTGGTAGGATTGAAACAGCTGGTTTACTGCATTATGACAAAGAGATGATAAGACAGTAGATGGATAATAGATTTACAGATACATAGATAAATTTAAGACTGTTGAAGGTTGACAACATCACATCAGGAAGATAGAAAAGAAGAGGGCAGACAGAGGACTGGTAAAAAGAGAAAAAGTAAATAAATAAATAATAATAATAAATAAATCAATACAGGAAAAAGTGAAATAAAATAATGATAATAAAAACGGAGTATGTCAAAACAAGAAACCGTGATGAGGATAAGAACAGTAGAACTTAAAATAATAAAACAAGTAAGTAAAAAAAATCATGTAGAAGCAAGTCTAAAAAAGTGGGTTTTAGGATGTTTATCTTCTCTTCTTCAGACCATTCTCTGTAAACCCTAGTGATGTTTGTGAGTTAAAATCCTAGTAGATGAACAGATTCTGACAAACCAACAACCAGGAGGTCATGATTTTCATGCTCTTGCCTGTTAAAAGATATCTCAAATGTTGTGATCAGACTTTGATTAAAATTTTATGGAATGTTTGTGGTGATCCGAACTGGCTATAAGTCCAGATATAATTTTAAGGATTTGTTCATAGTGATAACTCTGCTTTAAACAATTTTGCTCCTAACATTTTTTATTGGGGCGCGCTGGTGCACTCTTAAAAATTTAATTTGACAAAACTTACTGCAGTAGCGGAAAGATCCACTGAAAATGGAAAAGACACAGCACCTGCTTCCTCTCTTTTCTCTGTCCCTGCATTGCATCTTAACAGGCTGCAGACTGTAGGCCGCACACATACACACGCAGCCCTCAGTAATCATCCAATCAGCTGTTAGTATGCAAATGAGCCCAGACTGTGGTGTCGGGTTTCAGCATGAAGCGGTAAATCTGAAGAAGCAGCAAAACTCTGCCGAATTTGTCTTGACTGTCCCGACTGTCAGATAATTAATAATTAACAACAATAACAAGTAAAAGAAAGTAATGTTTAAGATAACATCTATATTTGCTCAGTCCATTCTCCTGTTAAGGGGGAGTTTAGCGATCACACACACAGAGAAGAAATATGTTGTTTTTTTTTTTTAATAAATGAGTGAGAATTGTTTTTTTTATCATTTACCTTAGTTTGAGTTTTGTAAATATTGTCTATAGTGTGTGAAGTCTTATTCTAGGTTCAAATTTATTGGAGAATAAGACCATCCAGTTAAATGTTTTGTTGTTGGTTGTTAAAATCTGGATATTTATTTCATTTTTCAGTTCAGTATAGCACCTTAAATATTAGCTCTTTTTATTTAAAAATATTTTTTTTGACTTGAAATGTTTGAGTTTTACATTGTGTCGTGTTACATTTCAGTTCAGTAAGCACTTTGAGCACTTTCATTTGGATTTTTTGATTTTGCATAATGTTTTAGTTTGAAATTGTCAATTTCATTCAGTGAAGCTCTTTAAACACTGTTTTTCTTTTTATCTATAATCTTGCTTCGAATAAAGACAAGTATTTCTTTACTCATTTACATTATATAAAGTTACGGAGAGTGATAAAATGGGGACTTTATGGTGTTGAAGGGGACACTTTGAAAAGTTTAGGTGCACCTAATTTATGTGCTGGTGCACCTTTGTAACCAACACAAAAGGTAGGGCTGGACGATTATGGTAAAAATAAGAATCCCGATTATTTTAAGTGATATTGAAATCACAATTAATATACACGATTATTCATTTATTTAAAAACTTCAGTATTGATTTAAACACAACTTTAAAGAACCAGCGAGTGGCACATACAGTATTATTGATCCACATAAGACACACACACTCGCTGTGGCTGCACGTGGTACACAGAAGTGCTATGAAGCGCAGGAACTTACATACACGGCACTCCACACTGTGTGCCATATTTATCGTTTTTCTTCGATTATAATGTTTTTATGATTGTTCAATGGCAAAATTGAAATCACGATCAAAATCTGATTAATTGTCCAGCCCTAACAAAAAGTTAGTCTGGAGCCCCGTTGATTGTTTTTGCTTTCTAAATCAGGATTAATTTTTCCCTTGTTGAACTTGAATTACTGCTCAAACTTCCAGAAACCTAAACACGGAGGAGTTAAAACGTTTTCTTCTGTTCTCTTTCTTCAGTACCTGGAGAGAGAGCTGACCATGGCCAGCCTGCCGTTCACCTTTGACTTTGAGCGCAGCGTGGATGACTGGGTCTTCATGTGTTTCTTTGTTGGAAATGACTTCCTGCCTCACCTGCCATCCTTAGAAATCAGGTAAATGTCAGCAAACTGAGTATAAAGAAGTGTTCTCAGCTTAAATGACGACGTTAAAGTAAACTTGAATAGATTTCTAACTCCGTCCTCACCTCGATTATTCAAGCCTTGAACCTGAAGCAGGATTCTTGTGTGTTTTTGAAAGCTTCTTAGTAGCGGGGTTAATTACATCACGATGATTTTCCTTTAACATTGCAGGTGTTTTATGTCCTCTAACAGACTGAATACTCACTTTCACAAGTGTTATAAATCTGCCAACACTTCATTTTGACCCCTGACACTGATCCTAATGAATCTGAGAGAGAAGCTCAGACTTTTTTTGTTCTTCGTTTTTTTATTTAAAAAGGAGAATCGAGCTCAGATAGTCTTCCTGCATGTTTAAAGCTGAAGGAGTGATTTAACATAAATATATAATCCAGATTGATGCTTGCATAAGCAGCTTTTTGCTGTTAGGAGTTGCTGTTCTGTTGGTAAAATAACATAAGCCTAACTGAAGTGAGAACCAAACTTAATTCAATCATAAAGGTAAAGACGATTAAGTTTGGGCTTATTCTGCACTGCTTTAATCGCCACAAAAATTTTGATGCACGACAGATGCACACTCAACAGTGACATTCAGAAGTGGGTAAAGAAAAGGGTCTTATGTGGTATCAGTTCTTGCTAACTCTGTGTGACTCGAGCTTCGATCAGACTTTAAGGATTTTATGTGGCTAACTCGCCGAGTAGGGAAAGCCTCCCTCATCTCACACAGATGAGGATCCATTTGCATGAAGCAGCATCTTCAAACACTTTATCAAGCACTCCAGCACCTTTTGATTCATTGTGTATAACTCCCATGGTCCCCCAACTCGGTTCGTTTTATTTTGGGACTGTATGTCGTAGGGTTGTCAAAAGTATCGATACTCAAAAAAGCATCAATACTAAAATGTTGTATCCGGATACGATACTCACTTTCAAAAGTATCGATACTACCAAACAAAACAGTGAGTAGTAATCTCTTAACCTCCTGCTATCGGCTCTCTCCCTCCTCGCTAACACACACACACTAACTCTCCCCTTCTGAACTCTGACCTGCTGGCCCCGCCTATCTGGTCCCTTCACTGACCGTCAATTCATAGGAAACATTAAAATCCTCATTGAACACATAAACAGTAGAACTGCTCCACTATGTTTGTGTGAGTCTGCAAAAAACAATATTTGATTTTTGCATACAAAGCACTTTTTATTGAGATTTTATGTTTGTATTTGCACTGTAGTCTTAATAAGGGGAGAAAACTACAATTTTGTTTTTTTTCAAAGAGCATTTATTTTGTTCTGATGCAGCAATATTATTTGTATTGTATTATTATTATTTGCATTAGGACAAAAATAAAGAAAATGAGACTTTTGCACAACTTCCTAGAGGTTATATTTGCATTTTTTTTGTTAATAAAAATGTTTCTTTTAAATATTGTGTTCTTTTTTTTTATGCTTGTGGTATCGAAAATGGTATTGAGTATCGAATATTTTCCTGAGTATCGGTATCGAGTTGAAAATTTTAGTATCGTGACAACCCTAGTATGTCGTTTAGGTTGTCTTCTATTAGAGGTGTGGAAAAATATCGCTATTGCAATATATCACAATATTTTGACTCCCAATAATATCGATATTTAAAGTCTTAGTATCGATATTTTTGTAAAAATAAAAACTCGTATTTTATCAGAGTTGGAAATAAAATACAACTTATAAATATGTATGCACATTTTTTTTTCATGCAGTCTATTTGGTTCAGACAGTGACAAAAGAAATATGTGATTTTTTTTTTTTTATTTACTTAGTGTTGTGACCCTAATAAAATGGAAAAGTTACATATTCAGTGTCTCTAGGTTTTTCCTAGTTTATTGTCGAATATCACAATATATCACAGTATTGTAATGTTATAAATTGTGATATTATCGTATCGTAACCAAAGTATCGTGGTACGGTGGAGGGTGGATCCAGACGGTGATCCAGATCATTCCCAAAATCTAGTCATTTGTTCCTTATCCCAATTCAGACATTTCCTGAAAATGTAATTGAAATTGTAATTGAAACTTTTTGAGTTATATTGCTAACAGAGAAACAAACAGACTGCTGCTCTGTTAATACTGTGCTGTATTTACATCTGGAAACACTCTCTCTAATTCTACATGTAACATCTCTGCAGGTTTAGGCTGCAGCATGGCCTGATTCTACAGAAACAGTAAATCATATAGAGACATGACACACAAAGACTGTCTGGACTCAATCGTGTCTTACTCTGAACATTTTGTCTTGCAGGGAGGGAGCCATCGACCGGTTAGTCAGAATCTACAAGGACGTCGTCCACAAGACCGGAGTGAGTGCCATCATGATACAGACTTTTAACTAGAATATTCTTTATTTTTAAAGCCTCTGAAACTTTGCAAGAGGATTTGGGCCACTGAGAAAAAAAATGGAGTCCATAATTTTCAATCAAGAAAAAAATAGGGTTTTTTTCTTTAGAGAAATATTAATTACAAAAAATTGGACTCCATTTTTTTTCCTCAGTGGCCCAAATCCTCTTCAGTCTGAAACCGAGCATTATCACTTAACTGTGTTTTCTTTAGAGGTGTGAAAAATATTGATACAACAATATATAGCGATATAATATCTGATATAATATCGACTTTTCAAATCTTGATATCAATTTTTTTTTTTAATTAGAAGGTATATTTTATCAGAGTTGGAAATAAAATACAACTTATAAATACATATGCAAAGTTTTTTTTCATGCAGTCTATTAAGTTTAGACAGTAACAAGACAAATATGTGATTTTTTTTTTTAACTTACTGTTGTGCTGTCAGTAATCCAAAGCACTTTGTTCCTTCAGTTATAGTTTGATCTGTTCTGCAGGTTAAGAGGCTTTAAATACTTTTTTAAGGGGAAATCAAGAATAATTTCTTATTTCTCACAATTTCTTACGCTGCATTTAACATATTTCAAAATCAATCAAATGGAAAAGTGCTTTTCAATCAAATAGTTTTGACTTGTTTTGTGCTTTCAGTTTTTAATAATATTGTGTGATTTACATAAACACCATCTCTAGTTTTTTTCTTAGTTAACTGCAGAATATCTCAATATTGTTATATTGGGATAAATCGTGATATTATTGTATCATGACCCAAATATCATGACACAGATCGCCTGTGAGGTTCTTGCCAATACTCACCCCTGGTTTTCTTCAGGGCTACCTGACGCAGAACGGCTATGTCAACCTGGAGCGCGTGGAGATGATCATGCAGGCGGTGGGCGTGGCCGAGGACAACATCTTCAAGAAGCGCAAAGAGGACGATGTAATGAACACTGAAGCTGCTGCAGACATCTTCACCTCTTCTTCCTCTGCTCTGATTTATTTATTAAACTTCTATTTAATCAGTTTTGTCCCGTTGAGATCAGGGTCTCATTCTGAAGAGCACACCACTTCAGCTTCTTGGTGCATGTATGCTTTTAGTATGATGAATGTGGACTCTTTTATAACTGAGACCCTGCTCGAACTGATCAGGATATTTCAGGATTAGAACAGTTTTCATGTTTGGTTTTCTTATGGTCAATGTTAGTTTGACAGCACTATTTAATTTAGTTTTAGCTTGTCTTTCGCCTAAAATATTGACTAAGGCATTTTTATGTTTCTGAATTTCTAAAGTTATGTTTTACTCTTGGATCAAATGAAACAGCTAATAACCCTTTATTGAATGCTACTCGCCCTGCATGGAAGTACAACTGCCCTTGAATGCAACGCTTGGTTTTCACTAGACCCACAGTCATATCGATGTGGAGATATCTGGCATGAATATTGAGCCATGAAATTTAATCCATATCGTTCAGCCCTGGAAGGAACCCATTTGAACATAAAGATGATAAAATGAATTTATGTGCAACGTTACAGTCTCAGACCTTCATCAGGCAAACAGTTAAAATGATGTGGCCAATCATCATCCTGACCAAAATCAAACATCAGCTTTAAGACTGAAAAAGTTAATGTGCTGACAGACTTTTAACAGCCTAACATCACTTTTTGATTTATTTTTAGTTCTTTTCCTAAACTATCTTTTAGTTTTAGTCGTAATTTAGTGTCTAAATGATTTTAACTAAGTCTCGTTGTAGTTGATAAAATGTTTCAACATTTTAGTCGACTAAAATCTGAAGTGTAAAGGGTAAGGCATTTTTATATTTCCTTGAATTTCTGAAGTCCTGTTTTCCTCTTGGATAAAATCAAACATCTACTAAGCCTTTATTGAATGTTAGTAAAGTCTGAATGTCTAAATGAACAGAAACAAATGTTCCTTTGTATGAAATGCAGTCACCTTTATTTAGGCTACCTGGCAGAGCATCTCAGTTACAATACCAGAACTGACAACAAGCAGTGAACCTGCTCTACATGAATATATCAATTCATAAAGAGAGCAGCTCTGATTGGATCGCTCCACAACTTATCCCACCACCACCAAGCTAAGGCAGCTGTGATTGGATGTCCCTCTGAACTCATCCAACCTTTAACACAACCAAAGTAGCTGTGATTGGATAGATTCATCACTTGTCTCTACTTCCTACATGACCATATTAGGTCTGATTGGATTAAGTCTGTCAGACATTTTAGTCGAGTTTTTATTTGTTGATGAAAATGTTAATTAGTTTTTGTCCATGTGCTCTTGTTTTATTAGTTACTGTCTAGTTTTTATCAAGGATAAAAAGGTTGAAAAACTAAAATTGCTTGTGATAGAAACTTTAAAATGTGTCTGTTCAATCCAAACACCAACAGGATTAATGTGGTAAACTTTTTCTGTTTTCTTCTTCCAGGAAAACTTTAAGAGAAGGAATAAAGAGAAAAGAAAGAGGATGAAGGTAAGAGACTTTCTGCCATTTTTCCATGTTGAGTTTAATCCAGCAGATTAGAGTGTGTTAACCGTTAGATGAATTATAGTCTGAGTTAGACGGTTTGTCTTCATGCTTCAGGCCGAGCAGCAGGGCCCTGCCTACATGACCACGGGACAGTTTGCTCCTCGTGCTCTGGGAGGAAGAGACCGACCAGAGGCTGTGCAGAACGCCCGGCATCAGGCCTACGACATGAGGATGCAGTCCAACAGGGTACAACAGCTTCTGCTTACAAGATACAACTTTGATTTCTTTAAATGTAATAGGAAACTTAAGAAGAATCAAACTTTTCATTAGTTAAGTAGGAGTACAGAGAATTTGATGAGGAGACAAGAAAAGTTCTGTAGGCAGATCAAGAGATTTTAGTGGATTAAATTATGAAAGTCGAAGGCTGTATCACTCTGTAAACTGACAAATGTATTGTGTCCTTGCTGAATTTTATTTGTCTTTGGTTTTGCATATTCACTGTTTTATCTGGACATAAATAAATGTTCATTTTGTTGCTTTTCTCTCCAGGATGCAGCTCAGTCCCTGAAGGCCATGATGAGAAATGGAGGAAATGTAAGTTCTTGGTCTGTTGATTCACACCTTGATATTTAGTTAATTAAAACAGTCACTTTGTCAAACAGTGAAGCAGGAGTCAGACTACATGGTTTACTCATTAGATTATTATTATTATCATTTAATTATATGATCATGTTGGCCTGCCACAACAGCTGGAGTGAGCTGTGAAAGAGTAACAATAATTTCCTTTATTTAACATTTTTAGAAACACAGGTTTACTCATTGCTTTGACGGACAAAATCATACACAAGACAAAACACAAAAGCTTAATAATTACAAACAAAAATCCACGTGCAATAAAGAAAACCTTTTGAGTGTGTTGTAGAAAAAGTTGGTCTGATCCAAACTTAAGCACAAGAGTTTGCACTAGTGCATCACAAAAGACAAATGCTGCAGGCATCAAATCCAAAATGAGAGATTTGCAAAAAATAAACTTCATTATTTGTAGATTAACCCTCTGATTCACCTTAAAAAATAGTGACAATGTTCCTTTTGATAAAAGTGCACATTCAAAGTCAAGCTATGGAAATGTTATCAAGTATTATTTACCAAAAGAAAAAAATCAAAATGTTTAAAATCAGCATCAGTCCTAAACATGCATGTTAAATATTAATAGATTTTGAGCACTGAAGTTTATTTATTGATAAGTTATGTTATTTTTGCAGCCTGGTGTATGTAAAGGTTAACAGAAACATTTTTCTTGTATCTTTTTTCTTTTAGCTCAGTGTCAAATAATAATTTTCCCTCTGCACCAAAATGTTCTCTTAAAACTTAATCCATATGAACTTCATACCTTATCATACATATCTGATAATAATGCATTTTTTTCTTTTTAATCCTTTTTTTCCAAGTTTTAGTCATGATGCAGCTTAATTTTATGGTCCAAAGCACCCAATAAATTATTTATTTTCAACCAACTTTATGCAAACTGAATTATTAATGGCTTTAATTCTGCAGCCAGGTATTTCTGAAAGATTAACATTTTTTGCTTGATGGCAAATACTCATATTTATATACCCCTTGGACCAAAAAGTCCACCTCCAATGTGTTTTTTTCTCTATACTTTTACAAACCTAAATCAGTCCCTATCATCCATATGAAATACTGAAGATGTTTTTAGTCATTTTAAACTCATAAATTACCCATTTGGTCATGATGCAGCTTCATTTTATGATCCAAAATACACAAAACTTTATACTTAATGCGAGCAGTTTTTTATTGTTTGATTACTGCAGTCTGTTGTTTTTAAAATATAGCTTTAACATTTATTTGAATGCATTATTCTTTTTTGCACCATGTCAAATACTTGTGTTAAGGTCCCTAAAAATGTGCTATTTGAAATATGAAACTATAAAAACGTAATCTTCTTTTCCATAATTTTTTAAACCAGCATCAGTCCTTAACATTCATATTGAATATTAATGGATCTTTAACACTTAAATGGACAAAACTTTGTCATGATGCAGCTCCACATTATTGCCCAAAGTACACAAAAAGATTTTCTTAATATATTTCATGCAAACTGGATCAAGTGGTTTGAATTTGTAGCCTGAATTTGTGAACTTTTATTTATATGTCTTTCAATTTTGCTCCAGGTCTCTTCGATCAAGGCTGTGCTCATAAATAATAAACCATTATTTTTTACTTAATTTTTATTCATTAAATCATCAGCATCAGTCTTTATCATACATATTGAACATTAATAGATTTTTAACAAATTTTAACACTTAAATTGCAAATCTTTGGTCATCATGCAGCTCCATTTTATGGTCCAAAGTACACAATACTTTTTTTTTATTTTTAGACAACTTCATGCAACAGGATCATTAATGGTTTTAACCCTTTATCTACCAGATTAACTGTTTGGCTGAGGTCATCGTTATATTCAGTGATATTAAATGTTTTGAAAAAAAGATCAAATCAAATAATTGTTTGACACTGTGAACATTTAAGGAAAGAGAGAAAATAGCAAACAAACCAAAGAACAGATATTTTATTGGTGTGGGATTTAAAGGTTTAAAAAGTTAACAGCTGATTACACGATGACATAAGCATACAAAAATATTTGGGACAAAATCAATTACAAAATGCAGAAATGTTCGTACATAAAATTGCAAAAAATAACTTTAAATAGATGATTTTGAGTTTGACACGCATACAAAGTATGTTTTTGATGAGTAAGAGATTAAATATTTATTTGTGGTTAAATATTTAAAATAATAATGTTGCATTAGTAATAACTTCTGAGCTTTTTACTAACTAGGGCTGAACGATTTGAGAAAATAATCTAATTGTGATATTTTTCCCCAATATTGCAATGGCAATTTACTTTGCAATTGTTTTAATGTTACTCATTTTATGTATTCTTAAACAAACATAAGCAGTAGATCTTTTTATAGTAAAACCAATATGACATTAAATTAATCTAAGGATAAAAGATTTGAGAAAAAGTGGAGAAGTGAAGAACAGAAGCAAAATAGGGATGAAATTGTAAAAACTGGGTAAAAAAAAATCAGAAGTGACTCAGGAAAATTGACTATAGCAGCAAAATTGGGATTACATTTCAAAAACCATGTAAAAATTCCAAACATGGTCTGACAGTACCAAAAAAAAGAAGATGAATGGGAGCAAGATAGGCATACAGTTGTAAAAACTGTGTTAAAAAAAGGTTAAAATAGGCATGAAATTGCAAGAAACTACATCACAATGCCAAAATGTTAAACACATTTTGAGTTAAAAATATTGCACTGTCTGCGATTTGAAAATTGTAACAAGCCATATTGCGATTTAATCAAATTTGCAATTAATTGTTCAGCCCTATTTCTAACACTTTAAATATTCCTGGATTTAATAACCTCTGCCAAACAGTTGGGCTGGGAGTTAAAGGATTAATACTGCAGACAGGTATATGTGAAAGATGACTGCAGCATTTATTTACACGCATTATTATTTTTCTGTTAATGTCATATAGTCATGAAAATGGTCTTGTAAAAATTGAAGCTATAAGGGTGTCTGTGTGGTTTTGAGTTTTACTCCTGAATGATTTCTTTCCAGAATAAAATTAATTTCTTTAATCTGAAGCTTTAGTAAGCTGTTACCATAAATCTCTGAACTGTAGAGAAAAATAAAAAATCCTTGAAACACCTGAAGATTGTTACAAAGCTCCTCCGTGGTTCATTTTTAAACATTTGATCCTTTGTTATGTATAACGGCGCAGACAGATAAAGCGTTTATCGGATTGTCCACGGTCATGTTCTTATTTAAAAAGACTGATACGTTTCCGGCTTTAAATCTATCACCTGACAATAGCTGGCTATACATTAGCACATGAATGATAAAAGCACAAAGGCTTGTGAGCAAAGGAAGGTTACGGCGATGTATTGATTTATGTTAAAGCGCAGAAGGATGTGCAAACACAAAACTGCTGTTACACACCAAGGAGCAGAGAGACTGAGTTTTACTCTCCTGTGATGGCGTGTGAACAGTTTACAGACAATAGGAGGGAAGCCAAAGCAGCTTTTGACCTTCGTTTGTGTTTATATTTGGAAAACAGTAGTGATCAAACTTCATCTAAATAGTTTTCTGGATGCATGTTTTCTTTTCCTGTTGTCTCATGTGCATCCCCTGTTTCTCTGCCCACAGTCTGCAGGTCCCAGCGACAGCACTGACGGCAGGGGAGTGAAGAGGAAAGCAGAGGACAGCGACAGTGAGCCGGAGCCTGAAGATAACGTCAGGTAAGCCTGTACATCCTGGGCAGTGAGGAGGGAGGAGCCAGGAGCTCGTTAATGCAATTAACCAATCAGTCAATCACAAGGAAGCAGCTCAGTGCATTAAGCCATGGAAACAGCCTGATAATGTTCGTACCAGGCTTCAGAGTAGGTGATTTAAGAGAATTTGAATGCAGCACGGTTGTCTACTGGGGTTTTCAGGCACCACCATCTTAAGGGTTTACAGAGAATGGTCCAAAAAAGAGGACATATCCAGTGAACAGCCGGTCTCTGCCAACCAAAGTAGCTGTGATTGGATATATTCCTAACATATCCCACTTGTTTTTATTAGTTACTGTCTACACTATATTCCAAAAGTATTCGCTCACCCATCTAAATAATCAGAATCAGGTGTTCCAGTCACTTCCATGTCCACAGGTGTATAAAATCATCACCTAGGCATGCAGACTGCTTTAACAAACATTAGTGAAAGAATGGGTCGCTCTCAGGAGCTCAGTGAATTCCAGCGTGGAACTGTGATAGGATGCCACCTGAGCAACAAATCCAGTGGTGACATTTCCTCACTCCTAAATATTCCACAGTCAACTGTCAGCTGGATTATAAGAAAGTGGAAGTGTTTGGGAACCACAGCAACTCAGCCACCAAGTGGTAGGCCACGTAAACTGATGGAGCGGGGTCAGCGGATGCTGAGGCGCATAGTGAGAAGAGGTCGCCAACTTTCTGCAGAGTCAATCTCTACAGACCTCCAAACTTCATGTGGCCTTCAGATTAGCTCAAGAACAGTGCAGAGAGCTTCATGGATGGGTTTCCATGGCCGAGCAGCTGCATCCAAGCCTCACATCACCAAGTGCAATGCAAAGCTAGGATGCAGTGGTGTAAAGCACGCCGCCACTGGACTCTAGAGCAGTGGAGACGCGTTCTCTGGAGTGACCAATCACGCTTCTCCATCTGACAATCTGATGGACCAGTCTGGGTTTGGAGGTTGCCAGGAGAACCATACTTGTGGGACTGCATTGTGCCAAGTGTAAAGTTTGGTGGAGGGGGGATTATGGTGTGGGGGTGTTTTTCAGGAGCTGGGCTTGGCCCCTTAGTTCCAGTCAAAGGAACTGTGAATGCTTCAGCACACCAAGACATTTTGGACAATTCCATGCTCCAACTTTGTGGGAACAGTTTGGAGCTGGCCCCTTCCTCTTCCAACGTGACTGTGCACCAGAGCACAAAGCAGGTCCATAAAGACATGGAGGACAGAGTCTGGTGTGGATCAACTTGACTGGCCTGCACAGAGTCCTGACCTCAACCTGATAGAACACCTTTGGGATGAATTAGAGCAGAGACTGAGAGCCAGGCCTTCTGGTCCAACATCAGTGTGTGAGCTCACAAATGCTCTTCTGGAAGAATGGTCAAAAATTCCCATAAACACTCCTAAACCTTGTGGAGGAGATTCTCATTGTGGATGTCCAGCAGCTGTGTGTTACTCTCATGGAGATATTTGTTGAAGCTCAGACTTAGGGTGTTTGCACACCAACCAATATTTAATGTGCACCAAAGAAGTTTTGGCCCAGGGTTTGGTACATTAGTATCAATGTGAATGCAACCACCGCACTTTGGTGCACCAAATCAGCCGGTCTGAGACCTCCATGAAGGGGTGGTCTCGATCCGCTCCATCTCCCTACATTTGGTGCGGTTTCACTGGTGTGAAACAAAGTGGTCCGAACTGATCTACTTTTGATGAATTACTTCCTGTTAATCCCGTGGTTGAATCTTTTGCTTACTCAATTTGTGGATTTGTTTATTCTGGTTGAGGATGACAATGATTTACAAGGGTCCAGAAGGTCGCTGATGCCGTCTCAAACACGATAAAAAAACACATTTGAAGGAAAATGTAGAAGAGAGCGAAACGTAAACATTGGTTGTTTGGTGTAGGAAATGGTTACCATGGTAGCCTCTTCTTCGTTCTCCTCCGTAGCAGGTTTGGCAACCAGTTACGTGCATATCGCCCCCTGCTGTTTCAAACTGAGTAAATACACAAGTGGGCCCGGGCATGGTTCGATGTTGCAAGTGTGAATGAAAGCCGGAGGGGGAGGGGGGCGAACCGCGCCGCAGTACGGTTCGAAACAAGTGGGCCTAATGTGAAAACGCCCTTAGTCTCAAGGCAGCTCTGGAAGCAATGGGGTCTAACCTGGTACTAGCAAGTTGCATCTAATTAAATGCCCAACAGAGGGTAGAGTCGAGCACCACAAGTGAAAATGTGAAATAACAATAAATTCAATAAAAATGAAGTGAGACCAAACTTTACCTAAATCTATTTAGAGCAAACAAATGGCATTAAGAGTTAATATTAAACAAATGTCCCCTGAGCCGGTGAGCAAAGTGTAACAAACAGCAGCAGAACTCATTAATGCAGCAGAGCTGATAAACTCACATACAGGTACACACACTCCACCTCCCTCTGCACGTGATTAATATGGAAAGCAGGAATATTCCAGTAAATTCCTCTGTGACGCACTTGTCAGAGCTGCTAAATCCACGGGGCTAAATTGGTATTCATGGAGGCTTTCCTCTCAGGAGCCGGCGCTCCCCGCGGGTCGCTCCGAGGATCCACCGCCCAGATGCTGGGCCGACTTGATTATGTGTGCAGAACGACGTCAGCGCCCCAAATTCACCAAGAAGTCAAAGCCATTACAGTGTTTCTGTAGCTTGTTTTCTCAGTCTATAGATTAACACGAGCTGCAGCATCCTTCAGAACAGAGCTTTTAATAGGCTAATGTTTCCTGTAGGTGTGTTTACGTTACAAACAGACTGTCACTAAACAGTCGCTCAACAGGATATATTAATATTCAAGGTCACAAACAACATGAGGCAAAGATAAACCTGATGATCAGTGTTAGAGCAGAACGTCCACGTTAAATATATTTAAAGGAGTGATGCTCCAGATCTGCTTTGATCAAGCTGATCAAACTGATGAGACAGGCCTGTACGATCATATTTACAGTTTAGTTAAAGCAGTGTTTATCAGTCTACTTAGCTTTGTAGTGCTTCAAAATCACCTGCAGGGGGCACTGTGACAGGATAAAATGAGCATAGAAGCCAACAACAGACTTGCACTGACTGTTCACCTGGATTTAACTAAGCAAACAGGTCTGAGCCTCCTATTGGGTAACTACTGCATGAGCTGAAACAAGTTATTTAACTCCAGCTGATGACATGAGCAGCTTCTCATTTCTTCAACAACCATGTCAAAGACACATCCTGTGGTCGTGGAAAAGATGATAGTCTGTTTAAGGGTCAAATCATTGGCATCAAGCAGAGAAAACATCGAAGGAGATTGAAGAAACTACTAAAACTGGGTTAAGAACTGTCCAACACATTATTAAAAACTGGAAGGATGGTGGGGAACCATCGTCTTCAAGGAAGAAATGTGGTCAGAATAAAATCCTGAATGATGGTGATCGGTGAATCACTTAAACGTTTGTCCAAATCAAATCAAAGAAAAACAACAGTAGAACTCAGGGGTGTGTTCAATAGTGAAAGTAAGAGCATTTCCACACACACAATGTGAAGGGAACTCAAGGGATTGGGACTGAACAGCTGTGTAGCCTTAAGAAAACCACTAATCAGTAAGGCTAAGCAGAAAAAAGGCTTCAGTTTGCTAGGGAGCATAAAGATTGGACTGTGGAGGACTGGAAGAAGGTCATGTGGTCTGATGAGTCCAGATTGACCCTGTTCCAGAGTGATGGGAGCATCAGGGGAAGAAGAGAGGCAGGTGAAGTGATGCACCCATCATGCCTAGTGCCTACTGTTCAAGCCTGTGGGGGCAGTGCTGTGATCTGGGACAAATCTGTGACATTGGAGAAGCTTAAAGAAACAATGACACAGAGAATGAGACTGTAATCAAAGCTAAAGACGGGACAGTGAAATAATAGAGTGTTAGCATTTTTTTTTAGCCAGGCAGTGTATGTGTGAATATTGGATTTTTTTTTTTAAGAAGAGCTATTTTACTCATCCTACTCATGTGGATTATTAACACAGACTAAAATGAAGCATTCACATTGGAAAAAAAAGATTTTTGACCAAAAAAATCCATTTATTATATTTATTTTTATTTGCACCATAAATTAGAAACAATTACATTGGCATAGAAAATAATACAAGATAGTGCTGGAGAGTTGAAAAAAACAAAGTGGGCTTATCCAAGATACCTCCCCAAATAGAGTTAATAATAAAATATAAGAAAAAGAAATAAAATTTAATAAAATGAAATAATCTCAAAATAACTCAACAACAAACATACAACAAGCAAATAAATTAATTATGAATGAGAACAAAAAGAAGCTTTGGGATCTTGATGTGTTATATTTGACTTTAGTCTGAGCTTAAAATTGGTCAGAGATGTAGAAGTTTTTGTTAAATGATAATAGGAATTCCAAATTGATGAACCTCTGTAAGTAAAGTGAACCTCTGTAAGATTTAAAATGGTCAAACAAAAATCCAGATGCCTGTGTTTATCGATTTTTTTTTTTTTTTTCCTCCCACCCCTAAAAGACAGTCAGCTCTTTGACCAGAAGTTTAGCAATAAATTCCTAAAAATGTCGTAAGGTTTTACAATACAAGTTAAAGTTTTAATACAACATCAGTCAGGATAGTTAAATAACATTATTGGTTTAATTATTACATCATCAGGTTTTATAACATTTTTCATTGAGTTAAGTGCACATTTTGTTACACTATTATTACATTATTGATATACAAGTCTGAGCTTATGTCTGCATCAGCTTGATCTCCCTGTCTCGTGTCCAACCAGGTTTCATTCACTCCTGCAGATCTGCTCCCTGAATCGTTCAGTCAGTAAATTATCAACCTGTTTTTTCAGGTTGTGGGAGGACGGTTGGAAGCAGAGGTACTACAAGACCAAGTTTGACGTGGACGTGACCGACGAGGACTTCAGGCGGAAGGTGGTCAAGTCGTACGTGGAGGGTCTCTGCTGGGTGCTGCGGTACTACTACCAGGTAAGACTCAGACACGGTGTCGCTGCTGTTGAGTTAAAGGCCTCAGAAGCTCCCTCAAAAAGTTGGAGAAGCGTACAATCTCCTTAATGGTGCTATGAGGAGAATCTATTTCTGGCAACATAGACTGCTACCCATGAGCACGCGCGGCGACTGTCGTAAAGACGTGACCCAAGCCAAAGCGTGTGTTTGTTGTGATGCTAAAGAATGCATCTCGGACCTTCCTCAGAACTCTGCATTGCTTTACAACTTCTTTTTTCAACAACTTACAGGATGCAAAGCCACGAGGTAATGTATCTCTTTCTAGTTACATAGCGGTAGTTTTTGATGTGTGACAACAAGTAATTTTGGAAAAAAAACCTTAGTATCGTAGTTTTGTAGCCGGCTATATATGTCTACTTACAGCCCGGTGCTCTAAGACGTGTCTGAATAATATAAATTTGCTCTAGTTTTAATTGTCTTGTTCCTGAAGTTGAGTATCCAGGCCAGTCCAGCCCTGTCCGACCCGACCGTGAAGCTAAGGAATAGCATTTATAGATAACCTATTTTGATGCTATAAAACTCATCTTAAAGTGTGTATTTCCATCAGGCATATATCTAAAAGTGAGACTTTTTTGTAATTACTTAGAAACTCCTCATAGCATCTTTAAATTCTGAACAGATGCTTCTATTTCAGAATCAGAAACATTTTTTATTGCAAAGTATGCAACACATACAAGGAATTTGACTCTTTTAACAGCCACACTAAAATGTGTGAGTGTTTGTAAAATACATTAAGTTTATTTTTATCATCTCTAAATTGTTTAAAGTTCAAATCTGTTTTTTCTTTTCTTGTAATTACACTCAGTTTAAGCATTTATAACAATGAGAGAATTGTTTACCTTTATTTCTAATGAAAAAAGTTTAAACAAGTTTACTTTTAGGACATTTCTTGACAAAGTTATTGACAAAAAAGACAAAAGAACTGTTAAAATTATAATATTGAAGGGGTTAAATGATTTCAAGACTGTGTTAAAGTACTTTTTGAACATTTTGAGCCCACTGCAACAATACCATGATAATAATGATAACCATGATAATTTTGATCACAGTTACCATGATATGAAATTTTCATACTGTTACATCCCTAAAATAGATAAGACGGATGTTTGGATGGTTTGATTAAAGAACTGTCCTCCATTTCATCGTGTAGTTTTCATTCTGCCAAAGTCTTTATTCACGGAGAGACTTTTTAATGTGGAGTCAGAAGTCCTCTCCGTGGAGTGTCTCCGTCAAACAAACCTCCTCTCCTTGTTTGCCGTGTGATTAAACACTAAATCATTTTATTGTGGTAAAATATTGATCTTTATCTTGAAATGAAATAATCAGCCGCGGGCCCTCTTCAGGAGAGCCGCGGGGGATTTGTCGGGGCTGATTGTGTGTGCGCGCCCCGTGTCGACTCCGCACGCTCGCCAATCCAAAGCCCGTCTCAGGAGGCTGTTCTCCATGAATTCATTAACGGGCCCTCGGCGGACGGGGGACGTGTCTGCTCCTCGCCGCCACACATTCACGCTTCAGTCCGCCGCCGCCGCTGATGCAGAGTTATGATCACGCACACCTCGCCGAGTGATCAGGGAGGGTTTATCCAGAACACGGAGAGGAAATAATCACACCACGATCCGTCAGAGCGTTTGGTTTCCATCCTCATAAGAGTATAAAGGCTTATAAAGTCTGTCTTTAATTCACTGCACACTTATTTCTTTTGTCTGGATTTAATTTATCTATCAACGTTTGGCACCAGATAACAGCTGGACAAAATATCATACATCAATTTTTATTTTTTGACTGAATATCAAATAACAAATCCAAATTCAGCTCTGAAAATCCCTCCTGCAGAGAAGTCTTTAAATTGACCGAAAATATTCTTTTCTTTAAGGATAGATTTTTAAGATTCTTTTACTGGTTTTTAAAGCTCTTAATGGTCTTAGTCCTTCATATTTATCTAATTTAGTTTTACCATATGAGCCCATGAGAGCCCTCAGCTCTTCAGGACTGTTAACAGTTCCCAAAGTTAAAACTAAAACTTACGGTGAGGCATCTTTTTACTACGATGGAACAGCCTACCTGTAGACCTGAGGGCTGCACCTGATGTTAACGTCTTTAAAAACAAACTCAAAACCTACCTTTTTAGTCTAGCTTTTACCTGAATTACCTTTAAGGGTTTTTATTTATTCTAATTAAAGCCCAAATTTATTATTATTTTATCTTATTTATTTTATTTTTTTATCTTTTCTATCTTACCTTGTTTTATTTTCTAGTTTCTCTTTTTTTTTTACCTCATTTTAATTTATTTGTTATTGTATTATTATTATTAGTGTTAACATTATTATTGATCTTTTTCTTATTTATCTTTTAGTCGCTGCACACTTATTTCTTTTGTCTGGATTTAACCTATCTATCATAGTTTGCCACCAGATAACAGCTGGACAAAATATCATTCATCAATTTGAATTTTTTTACTTAATATTAGGGCTGTAGCGATACACTGATATTCAGCTCACGATACGATACACGATATTCAGCTCACGATACGATAATATCACGATATATCACGATATCATAATATTGTGGTATATTGCGATATTCTACATTAAACTAGGAAAAACCTAGAGACAGTGAATATGTAACTTTTCTATTTTATTGTTATTGAAATATGTCAAATGCAGCGTTACATACATACACTTAACACAGAGTGCATCAAGTCAATTAAACTAACGTTGCTAAGAAATTGTTCTTGTTTTCCCTTTAACAAAGTGTTGAAATCATCCAAACCTGTCATGCAGCTCAAACTGTAATCAAACCCATGAGAAACAAAGAGCTTTGAGTTACTGACATAACAGTCAGTTAAAAAAAAGTCACATATTTCTCTTGTCACTGTCTGAACTGAATAGTGCATGAAAAAAAAAACACATGCATATATCTTTATAAGTTGTATTTTATTCCCAACTCTGATAAAATATGAGTTTTTATTTTTACAAAAAATATCGATAATAAGATTTGAAATATCGATATTATATCGGGAGTCAAAATATCGATATATATTGCAATATCGATATTTTTCTACACCTCTACTTAATATCCAATGACAAATCCGAATTCGGCTCTGAAAATCCCACCTGCAGAAAAGTCTTTAAATTAACCTTAAATTTTCTTTTCTTTGAGGATAGATTTTAAGATTATTTTACTGGTGTTTGAAGCTCTTAATGGTCTTAATCCTTCATATTCCCACCTGCAGAAAAGTCTTATGTATTTTTTAGTCACTGCACCCTTATTTCTTTTGTCTGGATTTAATTTATCTGTCAAAGTTTGGCACCAGATAACAGCTGGACAAAATGTTTATTTAATGTTTATTTAACAGGGACGATACATACAACATTGCCACAGAAAATGTGAATGTCTATAAGACGTGTAGCTTCAGCTAATTTGCAGTCTTTGTCCCTGGTCAGGATTTAGAGTACAGTAAAATATACAGAATACAATTACCCAAATACAGTAATACAGTGAATATAGTCAATAATGAATAAAAAGACACAGTTTTAGTGAATTAGAGGCTAAACACAAGTTTAACATTAAAAATTATTAAAATAGAATACTGATAGTTAACTCTTGAGAAATTAATGTTCACATTTCTGCTGCTGTTTAACTTCTGCTCTCAACTTTTTTTTATGATTAACATTGTATTTCCATTTTTGCATCAATACAATTAAGAAAAGCAATGGAGGAAAAAAAGGAAATAATAATAACAAAAAAATGAAACCCCGACTACAACTACCCCCCCTCCCCCCAAAGTCACCACCAAATATGTTCATTCCTCTCCGGCCTACAAAATCCACTACTGTGCCCCTCCATGTGAACCACTGCATCTAAACTAACTGTATTAATTATTAATGTAAACAAGAAAAGAGCTGCCATTACCGACACAGGCCTATATCACTAAACAAATAAATATAACAGAAAAGATCAGGCCCTGCATCAAAGAGTCAGTTGGATAAAAAACAATAAAGGTAATAATTTTATGGCTAATAATACATTAAAAAAAATACCATTAGATTACACAAAAGAAAATTCAATAAATAAAACAAAATTATACATATGTATGTATATCATAATAGGAAGCACTATATTGCATTCATCCCCAATATCTGTAGATTTGCATCTCTCCACCATATGACCCTCTTCAGGACCCCTTAAAAAATTGTAAGTATTTACCCCACTTTGCATCAAATAGATCCAGTCTATCCAGCTGTTTATATGACATTTTTTCATGCACTGAACTTTTTAAGTTCTGTTTGAGGTTTAATTTCAGATGGTAAGGAATTCCATAGGTGTTTGCACTGAGAGGGATGACTGCCCAAATGTTGTCCTGCACCTTTGGATTTTACACTTTTGTTTTGTTTTGTTCCTTGTTATTGTCCTACAGCTGTCTGTCTTTGTAAAGTTCTGAGACTTGTGGAGCCGGTCCATTTAAGCACTTGAAAACAACTTTCAGAAAGGATAATTTTATAAAGTTGGAAAAGATGAACAAATTATATTTCTCAATAATTTTGCAGTGGTGCCATTTTTGTGGCTTCTGGTCTAAAATGTTCAAAGCTTGTTTATAAAATGAAAATAAAGGTTTTGTAGTTGAGTCCGTGGCCCCAGGCAGTAATGCAATAGGACAAATGTGCAGATATAAATGAGCAGCCTTAAAGGAGAGACATGGCCTGATAAGTCTAAAGCAGTTCAGACTGGTTTTCACAGTTTTAGATAACTTCTTTATATGTATATCAAACTTAAGTTGAGAATCTGAAGTTACACTTAAATATTTAAAATCATTTACCATATCTGTTTCGTTTGCATCAACAGTGATGTGAAACTTACCTGGGATTTTCTTTCTTGTTAAAAAGCACATATCATACATCAACTTTTATTTTTTAACTAAATATCAAATAGGGCGGAACAAATAATTGCAAATTGGATTAAATCGCAATATGGCTTATTGCAATTTTCAAATCGCAGAAGGTTCAATATTTTTAGCCCAAAATATATTGAACATTTTGGCATTGTGATGTAGTTCAGGTCTTTAAAAACACTCAAAACCTACCTTTTTAGTCTAGCTCTTACCTGAATTACCCTTAAGCATTTAAATTTTTTTTAATTTATTTATTTTTTTAAATTTATTGTAATTGCAGCTAACTTTTGTAATTATTTTATCTTATTTTATTTTATTGTTATCTTTTCTATATTTCCTTATTTTATGTTCTAGTTTTTCTGTTTTTTAAAATTCATTTCAATGTATTATTTATTATTATTATTATTTTTAAATCTTTTTCTTATTTTATGTTATAATATATTTGATTTTACACTATGACCTAACTGTTTTTTCATTCTTTTTTTTGTAAGAAAATGTATTTAAACCTTTATTTATTCTCGTTAAGACGAGAATAAATAAAGGTTTCACATAAGTATTGTGATTTTTTGACAATTTTTTTCAATCGATTTTTTTGGTTCAAAAATATTTATTTTTCCCAAATTTAAATGCTTCATTTTAGTCTGTATTAATAAGCCACTTTTACACACAGGTGATGTGTATTTTTCTCGATGTAGTCTGTAAGCATCATCATTGTTCATCTTTTTCAGTGGTGTTAAAAAATCTAACTACAGATTGAAAAATCTGCACTATCGTAGAATTGCAATTTAAATTGGCAACTAAAAAATCGTAAAAATCGAATCGGGGGGACAGCGTATCGTCCCAGCCCTAATGCCAATATTTTTTAAATCATTATCACACACACTAAAGCTCTCCACTAGACAAAAATTGACTTGTTTCTTTCTGTGTTACACTATATTTTTGTGAGGAACAGAAATAAACCTCGAAACATAGCCTTTAACTTTTGCAAAAAGGAAACCCTCAATTTTTAAATGTACCCATGCAGCGATGAAAAGATGCATTGATATTGTACATTTGTATAATTTGACAATATATGGGCGATATGTGAGACCGATACATCAGCTATAAATATCTGCAAAAGTTTCATTATCCCCCGATACGATACTGAACTTTTTAGGCTGGTATCAAACCGATAATATGGTGCATCCCTATCTGTTTTTGTTTCGTTTTATTTAAAGTCCCATTGAGATCAGGAGCTCATTCACAAGAGTGACCAGGCCAAGAAGTCTGCAGCACACATCATCATAAATATAATTTATGAAAAGAGTAAGACAATAAATTAACAATAAATATGGAGGAGAATTAAACAATTTGACAGTCAAACAGCACGATGCATTTTCCATGAATTCACCCAGGAGTCTGTTCAGTCTCGATTTGAGCCTCTGAGACCTTTTACACAAATGCAGCACTTATATTGAAAATAAAAAATAATTTAATCCATGCAATAAAGTAATTAAATTCAGAATTTGCCTTATTTTAGTATATTTCTGCTGAGAAGAGGACATAAAGCTTGAACTTTGTTGCTACAGATTGTATTAAAATCTTTATCTTTTCTAAAGTAGAAATAAGTAAGCAGGAGATTGGTGTCCACCTGCTGTGAGTTGTAGTTTTTTTTCATTTTCCTTGAAAATAATTTCCCTTTCTTTGTTTTTCCCCAAATAGTTGAGTCCTTATCCTCTCACACCTTTAGCTGTTGTAACAGATATTTGTGAAAATAATTCCTGAATATGTTAGTGTTTTATTTCATATTCTTACTTTATTATTTCAGAATTACTTTAGTCATCCTCAGGGGAAAATTCGGTTATTTCAGTTGCTCCTATACAAAGGTTTAGTACAAGGAGTATCAAATAAAGACATTAAAATAGATAAGATTATGAAAAGTTAAAAATTAAGTTCACAGGTTGCAACATGCAGAATCTTTAAGGTAGGGCTGTGCGATATGGCCTAGAAATAAAATCTCAGATTTTTTTCCACAACACTCGATTTACGATTTTGATCGATTTTTCCCTCCCTAAAAGAAACAAAACTCCCAGTGACATAAAAATGACACAATTCAAGTTTTGCCTTTATGTTGTCTTTTTTTTTTAACTCAATTTTTATTTGTATTTTCACTTACACACTGAATAATCAGCAAAAGCAAACAAACAAACAACAGAGGTACAAAAACAATAAAAATGCGAGCCATAATTAAACTTTACAGAACTTCCCACTCAATCTCATCTCTGACAACCAACAGAGATGAAAAGAAAAACAAGAAGGTTCTAGGATGCAAATACACATAAACACAAAGAGTTTGACAAAAGCAAGAGACAGTGTCACCTTCCGACAGTAATAGCATAAAAGTTAAAACAGAGTCATCATTACCATCCAAGAGATTGAACAGCAGGTATAACCATCAGGCGTACTACAGCTCACTGCATCAATAACGGCAAAACAGGGCTCCATCGTTTATTAAAAATAGATTTCTGAAGCCTCAGTGAATAAGTTATTTGCTCCATTTGATACAGGGCCCAAACTTTCTGAATCCAGAATTTATAAGTGGGAGGGTCCGGCTTGAGCCATTTGATAGTTATGCACTTTAAGGCCGCAGTGAACAAGATATTTAAAAGATATTTCGCCTTTCTGTTGTCTAAATGTTTCCCTCTTAAAGTCAAACTCTGGGTCATAAAAGGTTGATTATGTAGTATAAACGTAGGCAGGTTTGTCTACATAAACACTAAAAGGCTGAGGTATTTTTACAGTATTAGCATGAAACTCTCTGATCAATATTTAATCTACTTAAATAACAAATGCAAGCCTGTAGAAGTGCTTGTGCAAACCCTACAAGGCCGACCATCATGAAAATTGTATTTTTTTTTTTCAAAAATTGCAGCTTCTTACCTTACATAGGACAAAGGCAAGAAAAAAAATCTTGATTTTTAATTTTGTTAATCTTCTACAGAAAATAATTGGAATTAATTGATTTAATCTTTTTTTTTTCCAGCTCTACTTAAAGGTATATCAACTTCTTTATGAAGGAAAAATAGATTAAATTAATTAAGATTATAAACAAGGCCACAGAATTTACACTATTAAAGTTAATATTTACAATATGAATATAATATGAGAGCAGTGCTTGAGCAGTGAAGAAACATTAATTCTGTTCTGTTATTATATTATTTAATTGTTTAAATCAAGATGTTTTCTATTTATCCTGATTATCCATCTCTTTTCCTTTTGTTTCAACCTAAAACCTTTTTGTGCTTTTACGCAATAATATCTTAGATTAAGATTTTATTGTTGTTTGAACCCTCATGTTTTAAGAAATATATTTTAAATCTAACAGATCATAATTCACTGGTTGTTGCAGCCCTTGCTTTTGCATGAACGGCGCTCTAAACGAACATCAATCCTGCAGAGATGGACGTTAATAATGAGAGATGTCTCAATTCTCTTGTCTTCATTTTTGTTTTTGATGTTTTTTTTTGTCGTCCTGGTCTTCGACCCGGCGTCCGCAGTCACACATGACTCCCTCGTGGAGGCGAAACACGTCGTTGTATTAACATAAACGATTTGTGCGATTATTTGAGCACACAGACGGGAGCCTCCTCCGGCTTTTATCATGGTAAAGTCCCATATTATCATTTGAATGACCATCTTTAATAACGGCGTGGCGAGATGGGCCGAGATGCGAGGGTTTACCAGAGGGCCTTGTTTGTGGGACGTGAAGGTCGTTCTTTGGTGTGAGACGCGTTTGCTCGGGAAGGATAAGTGCTCCAAATGCTGGATCTGCAGGATTCGATTTTTCAATTCCTGTTTCTTTGCCTCTGCATAAACATTTATTTCAGAGCAGTGAGAGCCTCTCAGCAGGTGACGGGAATATTTCAGTCCAACATTTCAGACCAGATCAGTTTGTTGTAGCTCAGAAACATTAGAGGGAGAGAGAAGGGGGACATGATTCTGATCCTGACGGTTTGGTTTGTAGCTCACGCCCCATCCGAGGTTTTTAAATGTCAGCTGAGCTCCGTTAGTCTGCGCAGATTGGATTTTAAGCTTCACACCGATGAGGAACTTTTGTGGAAAAAGGGCAAAGAAAAGCTTTTATTTTCTTTTCATTTCCTCGTCCCATGTGAGGGTTTCCTTCTGCTTGTTCGGCAGGAAATTACTTCAAATGTAACAGTGAAAACGCTCTGTAGGCAAAATCATCCAAATCAGGGAGGGAGGAAACTGAATCGACATTAATCTTCTGTTAAAGGGAAAAAAACTGCAGATGTGGTCATCTACTGTAAAAGGCAAAAAGCTCCAAAATATCTGTTAAAGGGACTGTGAGGAGTTTCTAAGTAATTACAAAAAGTCTCCCTTTTAGATATCTGCCTGATGGAAATACACACTTTAAGATGAGTTTTATAGCATCAAAATAGGTTATCTATAAATGCTATTCCTTAGCTTCACGGTCAGGTCGGACAGGACTGGACTGGCCTGAATACTCAACTTCAGGAACAAGACAATTAAACTAGGGCAAGTTTATATTATTCAGACACGTCTTAGAGCACCGGGCTGTAAGTAGCCATATATAGCTGGCTACAAAACTACGATACTAAGTTTTCCAAAAATTGCTTGTTGTCACACATCAAAAACTACCGCTACGTAACTAGAAAGAGATACATTACCTCGTGGCTTTGCATCCTGTAAGTTGTTGAAAAAACGAAGTTGTAAAGCAATGCAGAGTTCTGAGGAAGGTCCAAGCTGCATTCATTAGCATCACAACAAACACACACTTTGGCTTGGGTTACGTCTTTTGGTGCGTTCCAGCTGTAGTCAGAAGTAGGAATTTCCGAGTTCTGAGTAGGAAACTGCAACTGGAACGTCCCCCGAAGTCGGAATTTCCTACTGGGAACTCGGTGAAACCTCACCACCCTCGAGTTGACAATGGAAGATGGATGCCCCCAGTGTGAACAGTTATTTAGCTCCTGTAATAATCAATTTATTTGCACTTCTGACTGGGGTGTGTCGCTCTAGATCAGCTGTATACATAGTATTGTTAGACTTGTATTTACAAAAATGCTGCCATCGTGATAATCACATTCTTCATGTGATATTTGTGAACAACAACACAGGGCGTGTTAACAACAGCTAACAATAGCCTGGTAGATCAGCATGTTTTTTTCAGACTTCACCAACTGTCACTCCCAGTTCTGAGGTTACTGGAACGCAGCATTACGACAGTCGCAGCGCGTGCTCATGGGTAGGAGAGTCTTAATGTCGCCGGTAATAGATTCTCCTCACAGTCCCTTTAAAGAGAAAAAAGGAAGTTAGCTGACAAGCCAGGTGGACAGCTCCATATATCTGCCACAGAAATATTTCACTAGTCCATCTGGGTGTGAGCCCTTTAAATTTGTTTTCAGGGGCAGAACGTTCAAAAAAAAAAAAAAAAAAGCTTGTGATTGGACAATCGTTTGGCTCGTCACATTCATCACAGACCAATCCACATCAAGCAGGGTTGCCTCCTATAATGTAGCATACATAGCGGCTAATGTAGCGGCTAATGGCCAACAACAGTTAACAACAGTTCCCTGATTGGGCTGTTAAGAATTCAGCCGAGTGCATTTGTTGGACAACAGAGGCTGGCAAAACGGACCTGATTTCAGAATCAGGCAGGTCTGTCTGCTCTACAAGGCTAAAAAGGAAGTAGAGAAAAAAAAAACAAGTATCAGATTTAGTCTGTCACAATAATCAATAAATCAGTTAACCGCACGATAAATAAAAACGCCCTCGGTAAGTTTGCCCGCCTCGATAAGTTAACGTGCATGGGGGTTTGTTTTCCTCCTCTCTTTCTACCAAACAGGCTGAATGAGAAGATGGTTCACTTTGTCCATCTTTCTTAACACCTGGGCACATTTGTTCAATAGCGCAATGAGCAGGGTTAGGGTTAGTGATCCATCTGTCATTCAGAGACAAGGTCTATTTTTTTTATTGTTTTTGATTATCATGCTGATTTTTTTTGCATGCAGTTTTTCCCAAAAGAGAGTCCATTTCATTTTCAGTGTTTTTTTTCCTTTCTTTTTGTTTGTTTACTTTATTGTATTGCTTAATTTATTTTAATAAAAAGCTCCTGATCTTCCAATTACAGTTAAATACTCTTAAGAAATTAAAGTTTATTGCTTTTGATACGGTATACTCACTTTATTATGACATATATTATAATTACATTAATAATGAAATGATGTTTCAAAATAATATTTAACATAATATTATTTATTGGCAATATTTTTTTTGGACAATTATCGTCTAAACTTTTTTATATTTATATTTTTCTTTCAAAAACTGCCATGGATAAGCAGAAGAAGATAAAAACTGTTGTAATTGGGTGTAATGAACGCCAAAGTGACATAAAAGTGAAATCTAAAGTTTGGTATATCAGAAATGTCAAATGGGACTAATGGAGCCAAACTGAGCCAAGATTGGGCCTGACCACTCTGTAGTAAAACCTCTCTAACTTTGCTCTGCATCACTTTATCAGACTCAAACTTGGCAGAAGTAATGTTCACATATTTACACATTCATTCATAGAGTTCTAAAGCTGCAGCTGCATCATTCCAAAGAGATATTCACAATAAAAACTTGTTTTTTAGGTGAGGATGAAGTGTTCAAATGATTCTGACTTCTATCTTCATTTACTCTGTCCCAGTAACACATATACTGATAATTCACATCTGGACAAATCTCTCAAGTGTTACTTTATTATGACACCAGAATAATTCAAATAGACCTTGTGAAAGATTCACTCTTTTCTTTATGAGGATGTCATTTTGGAGCAGAAGGCTTAAAAAAGAGGCTGATCATCATCGTTCTTTTGATTCTTGTATGTTAACAAAACTTGTCAGGAATTCTGTTTAAGTCAGTGTTTATAACTTACATTGGGATACATATATCATGGCCTCGGTGTCAGGATTCATATCGTGTTGTGAGGTTGCTGTAAATACTCAACTGTAGTAGAAACAAGGGCTGAACAATTAATTGCAAATTAGATTAAAATCGCAATATGGCTTGTTGCAATTTTCAAATCGCAGAAAGTTCAGTATTTTTAGCCCAAAATGTGTTGAACATTTTGGCATTGTGATGGAGTTTTTTGCAGTTTCATGCCTATTTTTTACCTCTATTCATGCACTTTTTTTCCCACTTTTGGATCATTTTTACCTTTTTTCAACCCTGTTTTTACACCATTATACCTATTTTGTCCTCATTCATCTTTTTTTGGCCACTGTCAGAACCATTTTTAGAATTTTTACTTGCTTTTTGAAATTTAATTTCAAATTTAATTCCCAATTTTGCTGCCATTATCAATTTTCCTAGGCCACTTTTGTTTTTTTGTCTATTTTTCCCATTTTTTTTGCAATGTCATTCCTATTTTGTACCTATTTATTAACCTTTTTCTGCTTTCATACCATTTTTACCCAGTTTTTACAATTTCATACCTATTTTGCTTCTGTTCTTCACTTCTCCACTTTTTCTCAAATCTTTTATCCTTAGATTAATTTAATGTCATATTGGTTTTACTATAAAAAGATCTACTGCTTATGTTTGTTTAAGAATACATAAGATGAGGAACATTAAAACAATTGCAGAGTAAATCGCAATATTGGGGAAAAAAATCACAATTAGATTATTTTCTCAAATCGTTCAGCCCGAGTAGAAACAAACAAAGGTCCATGCAGATATTGGTGCAGTGCAGCAGATGTTCTGAATCTGTCAGAAATGTGAAATCGTATTAAATTTTCCTTGATGTTTGTGTGTTTGTCTGCAGGGCTGTGCCTCCTGGAAGTGGTACTTCCCGTTTCACTACGCCCCGTTCGCCTCCGACTTCAAAGATATCAAGGACATGTTCACCGAGTTCGAGAAGGAGACCAAACCGGTGAGAGCGAACTCGGCTTTATTTCTGTTTATGCTTCTGTTGTTTTCCTTCTGCTGCCTCTGTCTCAGCCTTATGAGCAGCAGGAAGCTCTAAAATGGATTTAAAAGTAGATCATAAAAAGGAAAGCAGGTCCAGGTCTTCATGATGGATAGGCTTTGGTGTGCTCTCTTGTTCTGTGCAGTTCAAGCCCCTGGAGCAGCTGATGGGAGTGTTTCCTGCAGCCAGCGGGAACTTCCTGCCTGAAACGTGGAGAAGCCTCATGAGCAGTCCGGTGAGTGTCACCCGCAGAGATATCAGGAGATGATCACGTCTGCAAATGCCAGAAGAGGAGATAAATTTGGCTAAAGAATGAATACCTGCCGCTGAATAAAACTTGTTCAGAGCGAGCACCTTTGGGTCAGCCTTGGCTGGAATGATTTTCTTCATCCTTTACAAACCGTAGTTTTGTAGTCCTTCAGCTTTTTTGTAAAAGTTCTTTTTTTAACACAGGATTCCTCCATCATCGACTTTTACCCAGAAGATTTTGCCATTGATCTCAACGGAAAGAAATACGCCTGGCAAGGTGAGTCATTTTTCTTTTGCTCACTGTGCTGAAAAGCAGGACATTTCGACATGTAAAAACCTCAACAAAGCACCCTAAAATAATTAACCTCGCTGTACTACAACTAAAGGAGAAAACGGGCTGGACTTTTGCTCTCACTGTCCGAGTATGATGAGATTTTCGTGCTTCCAAAAATGTTACAACAAGCTTCTCTGACAAGCAAAAGATTTCAAAGAGCAGTATGTGTTAATCTTCTGAGGCTGTAATAGTGGAAATATCAAAAGATCTGGACTCAAACAGCTTTTTGAAGGTGCTACTTGGAAAGGAATTCACGTTTTTATCAAGAAGGGATATCGGCTTATAACCAACATCGCTTTGAGCATGTTGAGAAAAACCCATACACAAGCTCAAAATAAAGATCTTAATGTAAAATAAGCAGCTCAACAGTGCATAGGTGTTAACCTGACATGCCAGATGGACACTTCCATATATCAGTCACAAGAATATTTCATTGTCCATCTGGAGAAGAGCCCATAGAAAATGTTTTTCAGAGGCAGAACTTTCAAAAACAACAGCAGCTGGTGATTGGACGATCATCCTGCCAGTCACTATCATAAAGTATGTTTCGTTTTTAGTGTGTATGCTCGACGTGACAGCCCTACTTCAAGTCATTCTCCTGAAGTGGTTAAATGTCTTTATTTTTATGACATCCTTCTGTTGACCTCTCTCAATACTTTATTTATAGTTTTTCATCTTCAAACGGGAACATTTATGGCCCTTTTCCACTAGCCCTACTCTACTCTACTCGACTCTATCCAACTCTACTCTACTCGCTTTGTGCTGCTTTTCCATTAGCCCCAGTCGCCTGCCTAGTGTCGTTTTAAACAGCTGAGCGGACCTGCGAAGACGTTATTTTAAGCGTGACGCAGTAATCTGTGGCTTTTTGTCACAAACCGAGTAAAAAAGGAAAGCAGAAGAAGGCTGCAGGTGGTAAGAAGAAATACCCCTTGAGAAGCACAGGAGAGTTTTGGAAGCTATACAACAGAATGAAGCCGAGGACAAGAGCAATCGAGCTGCAAAGAAAAGACGTATGAGGGTAAGCTAATGGTAGCTACCGCTAGCATGCTAGGTCGTCGCGCTCATGACTCATCAATGACGACATTGTCTGACCAATCAGTAGCCGGCAGTCGGTGACGTGATCTTTCAGTATGGACTCAGCTCGCTTGGAACCAGAGCGGAGTAGGTACTAAAACTAGCTTGTTTTAGAAGATACCAGGCTAGTGGAAACACGCTGCAAGTCGAGTAGAGTAGGGCCAAGGCGTGCTAGTGGGAAAGGGCCATTATAGTCTGAATCCAAACACAATACCCACCCACCCTAAACACAAATGACAAGAAAAATAATTTAAAAGAAGGATAAACAACACACAAATAAAACTTCATAGTTTTAAAATTAAATGCAATACTATAATAGCTCATGAAAATAGATTTGAAGACTAACAAGAAAATACCTTTGTAAAAACAACAAGCAAAAAAAGACAAATAAATAATGGAAATAAAATAAAATGACAATTCCTCATTTACATACATACATAGACATTACAATGAACTATTAATTATTACATTATCAAAACCAAAATGAGAGCATCATGATTGACTCAGGCTTTTAACGTGTTCAATGAAGTGACCAAATGGCGTTGTATTTCTCAGTACAGATTGCTCAACTATGTCTCAGTTTTTCAAATTTAAGCGAGGAAAGCATTTCTTTAATCAAGCTGTTGAATGTGGGAGGTTTATCCGACTTCCACTGCAAAAGAATGAGTCTTCGTTTTATTAATGAGGCAGAAGCTACAGCCTTTGCTTGTACTTTTGGGATAGATATCTCCTTCCGTCCACCTTTGAATTAAACTTGGACACATTTGGCATCAAACCCTCATCAGGAAGTCAAGCAGGCCATGAAAATAATCCACCAGTCCAAGGGAGATATTCAGATTTCTAGGGTTCTTTTCAACCAAATCAGAGCAAAGAACTGAGCTGTAGATATACACTATATTTCCAAAAGTATTCCCTCACCTGCCTTGACTCTCATATGAACTTAAGTGACCTCCCATTCCTAATCCATAGGGTTCAATCTGATGTGGGTCCACCCTTTGCAGCTATAACAGCTTCAACTCTTCTGGGAAGGCTGTCCACAAGGTTTAGGAGTGTTTATGGGAATTTTTGACCATTCTTCCAGAAGAGCATTTGTGAGCTCACACACTGATGTTGGACCAGAAGGCCTGGCTCTCAGCTGAGGTCAGGACTCTGTGCAGGCTAGTCAAGTTGATCCACACCAGACTCTGTCCTCCATGTCTTTATGGACCTGCTTTGTGCTCTGGTGCACAGTCATGTTGGAAGAGGAAGGGGCCAGCTCCAAACTGTTCCCACAAAGTTGGAGCATGGAACTGTCCAAAATGTCTTGGTGTGCTGAAGCATTCAGAGTTCCTTTGACTGGAACTAAGGGGCCAAGCCCAGCTCCTGAAAAACACCCCCACACCATAATCCCCCCTCCACCAAACTTTACACTTGGCACAATGCAGTCCCACAAGTATGGTTCTCCTGGCAACCTCCAAACCCAGACTGGTCCATCAGATTGTCAGATGGAGAAGCGTGATTGGTCACTCCAGAGAACGCGTCTCCACTGCTCTAGAGTCCAGTGGCGGCGTGCTTTACACCACTGCATCCACGCTTTGCATTGCACCTGGTGATGTGAGGCTTGGATGCAGCTGCCCGGCCATGGAAACCCATCCATGAAGCTCTCTGCACTGTTCTTGAGCTAATCTGAAGGCCACATGAAGGTTGGAGGTCTGTAGAGATTGACTCTGCAGAAAGTTGGCGACCTCTTCTCACTATGCGCCTCAGCATCCGCTGACCCCGCTCCGTCAGTTTACGTGGCCTACCACTTGGTGGCTGAGTTGCTGTGGTTCCCAAACACTTCCACGTTCTAATAATCCAGCTGACAGTTGACTGTGGAATATTTAGGAGTGAGGAAATGTCACCACTGGATTTGTTGCTCAGGTGGCATCCTATCACAGTTCCACGCTGGAATTCACTGAGCTCCTGAGAGCGACCCATTCTTTACTAATGTTTGTTAAAGCAGTCTGTATGTCTAGGTGATGATTTTATACACCTGTGGACATGGAAGAGACTGGAACACCTGACTCTACTGAATACTTTTGGTCTCTAACTTGTGTTTTCTGTTTTTTGTTTTCAGGTGTGGCCTTGTTGCCTTTCGTGGATGAACGTCGGCTGAGGGCAGCTCTCTCTGAAGTCTACCCTGACCTCACGCCAGAGGAGAGTGAGTAACTTCTTAACTCTGCACGTCTTCTTCTTATTTGCAGCACTCGTTATTCATCACAGCTTCTGCTTTCCTCTGCCGCAGTAAAGAGAAACAGTCTTGGAAGTGACGTGTTGTTCGTCGGGAAGTCTCACCCGCTCTCTGACTTCATCCATGAACTCTATCGCACAGAATCTCATGAGGTAAAACACGAGACATCGACTCATCAACAGCAAGTTTGCTCTCACACAAAGTTAGGTGTGAGGATATCTTCTTTTTTTTCTAACAAGCATAAGTCTGACGGTGAATTATGAGATAACTTTTCTAAGCTGGATGATGAGTCATTTTGGAGCTGAGAGGCTTCGTTCTGCAGTCAGCTGCTCCGTCAACACGTGTCTGTAATGATAGTCTTCTGTGGTTCACTGCATCAAACTCACATCAGGTCAAAGATTTACATTCTCTGCTGCAGATGTTTGTGTGGCTGTGCATGTGAAATCCTCTAAATAATTTACAACCTAATGCAGCACTTAAACAAGTCTGATAACACTGAACCAACCAGCCAGAGTTGATACAGTATTACAGTAAGATATGGACGGAAGAAAGAAGCTTTAAATGTACAAATTCTAGGGCTGGGACAATATGCTTTTCTCCTAATTAGATTTTTTACGATTTTTTTAGGTGCCAGTTCAATTTAAATTGCAATTCTACGATATTGTCGATTTTTGCAATCTTTAGTTTTCTTTTTTAACACCAGTGAAAAAGATGAACAATGATGATGCCTACAGACTATATCAGGAAAAATACACATCACATGTGAGTCTGTTTTTAGGAGTTATTCAGCAATATGTTTTAACCAGCTGTTTACACTCTCTCTTCTGCATTTAAAAGTGGCTTATTAACACATACTAAAATGAAGCATTTGAAATTGGAAAAAAAAAGATTTTTGAACCACAAGATCGATTTAAAAATCCTCAAACAAAAAGTCCTGATACTTACGTGAATCTGTTTTTATCTCACCCCGAACAAATTCCAATGAAGTTGAGACTTTCCAGGATGTTTTGCATTCCCTGTTTTGATCCCCGGCATCCTGGAAAACCTAAAAGATGGCTGACCAATTTCCTGGTCATGGAAATAGTTTGAAAAATTAGAAAAAAACTAAAATATTTTTTAAAAACTAGGTAAACTATTTTTTTTTTACTATAATTTTTATTATTTCTTATTATTTTTTAGGTAAAAACTATTAGGGTAAAAAACTAAATTATTTACCCTCCCTCTGCTTATCTCTACCTTGTTTGTGATAGCAAATGGGTTAAAAAATGTGCACATAGCCTCTGTATGAATGAAGTTTGTATAATACATAGAATATAAAACATATGAAAGACGAGATAAGATAAACCTTTATTAGTCCCACGGGGGAAATTCCATATTATAGCAGCAGCAGAATACATGAGAAATATCAGAAAAAGACAAATGAAAAATAAGTAGTTAAAATAAAAATAAAAATAGCATAAATACAACTAAAATGAAAATAAATGAAAAGAGCATGAAAAATTAAGTAAACAGGTTGCGACATGCAGAGCCTTTAGGCAATATCAACTCCCTTATGAAGGAAAATAAAAGGCTTTAAAGCTTAGGGATGAAGTTAGGGTGTGATTTTGTTCTATTCCATATTTGTCAGGATTTCTAAGAATGTGAAAATATTTCATAAATTTGTTACAGCCATAGACTTCACATCTTGTAAATCAGGCCTCAACATGTAAAAATGTAAGGCGGGGTCCTGGAAAATCATTTCTCGAAAAGAGTGTGAACCATGACTTTGTGCAAAACCTAAATAAATACTAAATACCGCGGGTCATTCCACTGGAGAACAGGTTAAGAATTTTATAATTTCTTGATTTAATAGAATTGAAAACAGCACAAATAATTAGGGGTGTAACGGTACGCAAAAATGACGTTTTGATACGTATCTCGGTTTTGGGGTCACGGTTCGGTGCGTTTTCAGTACAGTATGGGAACAACGCTAAACCATTTGCTTGTTTAACACATTTAAGCACGATTTGTTTATTTTTAAAAAGATGGGACAATACATGTTAATGAATATATAAATGTAAACGTGAGATTATAGCTGTGTGGCTAATTTCCATCTCTCGTCGCATTTGCAGGTTGGTGTTGTACAATACATTTATACACAATAAAAACAAAACAAGACAAAAGAAAACAAAGACGAAATGAACAACAAATGTATGAAATTATAAACAATGAGTTTCTTTTTAAATTTCTGGCTTAAATGTGGACGACTGGGTACTTTATACCGGGGCTCAATCACCGTTAGCATGTGTTTAAAACCAGCATTTTCCAGAGCTGAATATGGTCTTAGATCTGATGCTATAAAAATGCTGATGGATGCTGTTATCGCTTTGGCCTGATCTGAACTGTCAGGGAGACACTTTACCGTAGAAATCTTTACACTTGAGTGGTGCCGTTTCAGGTGAGGTAGCATGTTTGACGTGCTGTTGTAAAATACCCGACCTCAGTTGAACAGTATCGGCACATCACAGTCGTTTTATCCACCTGTCTTTCTCTGTTGCAATATTTCACAAGAAAGCCAAAGTGTTCCCAAACAGGAGATTTCAGCAACAGGAGAGGGTCTCCAAGCACCGGTTAGTCGCTAGCAGGAGCCATGATGCACAATTCAGACACAAGCTCCTGTGGTTACGGAAGCTCTTTGATATTTGTCTTCTGATTGGCTCGCCATGACACGTCACGTCCACATGATATGCACATGATTACAAGAGCACGAATCTCAGACCACTGTCCTCATGAATATTGAAAAGCCTTCCCTAACCATGCCAATCGTAGACGAGTACCCCCGCGAATATTGAAGAGCCATGTGCAGCGCTGTACCGAACTGAACTTCCTTTTCGAGCAGTTCGGTACGGATACATGTACCGTTACACCCCCTGCCTAGTCACATACAAACATTTCTCTCTGATAGAAATGGTGAATATAAGTTACGGGTTCAGTTACATTTTAAAATCCCAAGTTCAAGAACAACAATGAGGAGTTTTTGTTTAACAATACAAGGAGTCAAAATGTGGACGGTCTAGATGGTGATCCGAAACTTGATCCAGTTTAAAAAGAAGTTTAAATCCGTCATGTTGGATTTACAATCATAACAAGTCTGATGAGTGTATTAAACAAAGTGCCTATGTATATCTGCTTGCATTTAGGTGTGGTGTTTAAGTATATATGGATATGAGTAGGTAATCAGATAGGTAGAGAGGCTTTTATATGTATAGAAAGTAGGTAGGTGTAGGCCTGTCACGATAATCAATAAATCAATTAAGCCCACGATAAGTAAAAACATCCTCAATAAATTTTCCGGCCTCCTTTTCCGTGTTTGTTTTCCTCCTCTCTCTCTACCAAGCAGGTTGAATGACAAGATGGGTCACTCTGTGCAACTGTCTCAACACCTGGGTGCATTAGTTATTTAGCAGATTTAGCGGAGTGAGCATCTGTCAGTCATTCAGTCTTTGAGGGGGAGGCGGGGCTGCTTGAGCGTACACACACAGAGAGCCGAAGTGAGTGTCTTAAGGAGTAACAAGGACAATTACAGTTAAATAGTCTTAAGAAATTAAAGTTTATTGCTTTTGATACGGCATGCTCATGAAAAAATGATGTTTTAAAATAACATTGACAATAATATCATTAATCGGCAATAATTTTTTGGACAATTATCGTCCAATAAAATTTGTTGTTGTGACAGGCCTAGGTAGGTGAATGTTGAAATGTATTTTATAAGTCTGTATAATTTGGTTTTATGATAAGTCTGTTGGAGTACAGAGGTGGAGCAAAAGTCAAATATGTAAGAGAGAATAAGAGGTAGGACCAGATAAGTTTGACTTCCTCCTGCTCCTTTTCCAACATGTACAGTGTAACTTCTGATGAATATTATAAATTAGTTATCTGCTTTCTTATTATTTCCTCTTATTTTTTTTATTGTATATATTGTTGTTGCTAATATGTTTGAAATAAATGCATTTAAAAAAAAAAGTCTACCATAAAGAGACAAAGTCAAATATCTATCCCCCAAAGTGGGAAAGTCTGTGGTCTATGGGCTGTTTTTGGACACCATGGACATCAGTGTCCTCTTTATGTGTTAAAATCTGCTCTTTTTATGAAGCTGTCTCCGCCTTGTCTCCACAGGGCACTGAGATCCCTGCAGAGCTGTGCCATGGAATCCAAGGTACATTAAATCTTGATGACGACCCTATTCTACCAGATAAGTAAGGAAACGGCCACTTTACTCTCTCTTTTGTACATTCTGTCTTAATTACCTCAACTCTGTCACTCCAACCTGCTGAAAGGAAGCCGACTGGAGACTCTAAACGTTTTGTTTATTCATCTGTTTTCTGACGTTCCTCCTTCAGGACGGTGGTATCTCCCATCCCCATGCTGCGGGACATTTCACAGAACAGTTCAATCGGGTAAGACACGTCGTCCATATTTATATTTAAGGTGAATTTGTGTTTAAATAACGAACAGCTGTGAATACGAAGAGCTGTTCAAAAGGCTCAACTCGTTCACAAACTTCACATCTCTAACTCAAACCTCCACGGAGATGCTTATATGTAGGTCAACAAAACAAAGCCTCTGTTAATAATAGAAGATACTGTTATTTCTAAAATTGCGTGCATCTTGACATTGGCAAATCATGTCACGACATAAGTTATGAAGTTGGTCACAATAGACAACGTAAGGGCAGTAAGTGCAGTCATAAAGCAAAATAAAGATATGCATGTCTATAAACATATATCTATACATACATATATGTATATATGTATATATGTATATATATGTGTGTGTGTATATATATGTGTGTGTGTATATATGTGTGTGTGCATATATGTGTGTGTGTATATATATGTGTGTGTATATGTATATATATGTATGTATATATATGTATGTATATATATGTATATATATGTATGTATATATGTATATATGTATATATGTGTACATATATGTGTGTATATATGTGTATATATATGTGTATATATATGTATATGTATATGTGTATATATATGTATATGTATGTGTATGCATATGTATGTGTATGCATATGTATGTATATGTATATATGTATATATATGTGTATATGTGTATATATGTATATATATGTGTATATATGTATATATGTGTATATATGTGTATATATATGTGTATATATGTACATTTATATATGTATATATATATGTGTATATATATATGTATATATATGTGTATATATGTGTATATATATATATATGTATATATGTATATACACACATATTTACGTACATAAGACCCCCCGAAAAAAAGCAGAGGCAAACATACCCACCCATACCTGCGTAAAGTAGCAAAATATTTTTGTAAAAAAACTGAAAATTAATAAGTTGAAAAGTAATGATAAAACCATTTTTTGAAAAAGCAATAATAAATAAATGTTTAAAAAGTAATAAAATAATACATTAAAATGAACTAACAAAATAAAAGCTTAAAGTAAAAAGAGTTGATTAAAAATGGTTGTGATAAAAAGGTTTAGTGTTCAGACAGTGAAAAGAGGAATATGTTTATTTTTTTACTTACTGTTGTGCTGTCAGTAACTCAAAGCTCTTTGTTCCTCATGTGCTCAGCTTTGAATGCTTTCATTACATTGCTGATTAGAAAATAATAATTTATTCGCAACATGAATTAACGAGACTTGATCAGTGTTGGGGAAGTTACTTTTAAAAAGTAGTGTTTGCTCGTTACTCGTTACTTCTGAAAAAAGTAACTCGTTACTTTACTTAGTTACCCTCTATGAAAAGTAACTTTTCAAGTTACTCGTTACTTTTCCGTTACTTTTACATTGCTTGATCTTGGACAGAACCCCATATCTGTTTCTAAATGTGAAGGCCTACAAAAGGTTCTACTACAGAGAACATAACAGTTATTTCTTTGTGATCTTTATTTTACAAAATGTCACATACCCTGTGGAATCAGAGCTCCTGTCCAGTGTTTCTACAGTTTGCTTCTGAAATAAGCAACCAGGTCGATAAAAACAAGCCCAAAATAATCAACCTCCAGCTGTTTCCTTTCCTAATTTGATATATTACTTTTTAAAAAGAGAAATCTACATAAAGTGTGTTAATGTTCGTCTACATTACATTTCAATATTACAGCGCCAAGCATCTATTCAAGAAAAGAACGTTGCTTATAATAAGCAGACCTGGCAACTTTGGCTCTGGAGCATGCTCCATGTGCGTGAGTGTGTTTGATAACCAGGAAACGAGGAAGTGGACAAACTGCCTACTGCAGTCATGTTTTGCTTTCCTGTTAGGAGCTGGAAGATAATCAGGGGGATTCACACAGACAGAAGCCCCAAGAAGAAACTTCACATCTAGAAATGAGCCCAAAAAAACACAACTGTGACTCACAAAATTTTCGGCCCTTAGACGCTTATATTGAGTGGACTTGGCAACGCTGCTCATGTCTAATGCAGCAGCTGAGAAGGCAGCTTCAGTGTCAGATCTGTCCGGGGGAAATGTGATGTCACGCTGCATTAAAAAGGGAACTACGTTTCTTTACCAAATTTTCAATAGCAGCACGTTACTTTACTTTTTACCCGAAAAAGTAGTTTCGTTACTGTAACGCGTTACGCATTACACACAACACTGGACTTGATGCACTATATGTTTTCAAGTTAAGTGTATGTAACACTGCATTTGACATATTTCCAGAAACAATGAAATGGAAAAGTTGTTTTGAATAAAATAGTTTTGACTTGACTTGTACTTTCAGTTTTGAGTAATATTGTGTGTTTTATACATACACTGTCTCTAGTTTTTTCTTAGTTAACTGTAGAATATCGCAATATATCACAATATTGTGATATCATGATATTATCGTGATACATATCATATTGTGAGGTTCTTGCCAATACTCACGCCTATTAAATAGCGCCTACGTTGCGTGGCTGAGGCTGAGAAGATGGAGGACCTCATGAGGACTGTTTGTGTTGTTTCTTTGTCAGTGTTGTTTTTTATTCTTTGTGGAAGGAAACAGTTTTGCAGTTAGGTCAATCTTGCTGCAGCAGGAATAATCGATTTTAACCCTCATTTGGGACTTTTCTCCATAATATGCACCTTTCTTTTTGGAGATTTAACAGTTGTTGTTGAAGCTGTGGATGTTTCCCAGCTGTAGTTTTGATTGTGTTAAATGTCAGGTGTTTCAGGTTGGAGTGAAACCTGTAATATGAGCTCTGGAATTGGAAGTTTACTGCGGTCAGCACACACGTATACTTTATAAACCAGATATCAAACCTCTGCTCCGTGGATTTTGTCAGTCGCAGTGATTCTCTTCCATACAGACATTTCCAGCTCATCTCCGCGGGCGATTATCTTCAGTCACATGCCGGCGCTGCACGGCGTGTATCTGTGTATCCGTGCACCCACCTGTCATTAGAATAATACGAGTGTGCAGCTATTCTCCAGGGTGAAAAGACATTCCTGTGGAAAATGACGGGGCGCAGTAGTACCAGGCAGGTTGAGAAGAAAATGACTACACTTAATCGCAGATAATACCCGGACATCCAACACCACAAACTCACAATCTCTGCGCTGAAGAGGAGATATTTCCTCTTTCCAAATGTTCCCCTTGTGTGAAAATATGAGCTAATGGAAGCTGCTTTGTGCTCTAATTGAAACTGAATTTTCTTTCTCTTTGCAGAGTGAAGTTCAAGGATCCGCAGTATGCAGATGGTTATGTGTTCAAGGCGGCTCTCCTCCCCGGAGCCAAGTGAGGCTTTTTTCCTTTTCTGTGAAACTTAATTTATGAAAGGAATGCTTTAATAACCTCAAATCTTCTTCTTCTCAAGTGTTCGATTCTTTCAGTTTGCACTCATCCTCATTAAAGAGCAAGCACATTATTCAACATTTTTCTTATTTTCAGAAAATAAGACAAAGATAAAACTAAAATCAGGGTCAAACCACCTCTTAATGTTCTCTGACCTCACCATCCCCCCAAACTCTTCATTTAAGATAATTAACTGCTGCAGGAGATATTACATTCCTAATCATGATACGTAGATTGCTGTATTATCTTCATTAATATATGCAAGGGGCTATTTCTCTAGTGTTTTTTATTTATTTTCTGTCTTGATTTTGGCACAAAGGCGTATTAAAACTTAAAAACAAAACATGTTAGCATGTGTCAAACTCTGAAGGATTATTCAGGAATGTCTTTGTAATTTTTGCAGAAAAGAAATTCCTAAATTTGAGACAAATTTTGTGAGAATTTAGGCAAAAGTGGTGATATTTGGAGGCTTTATTTCATCAAGTTCAAGTGAATTTTGCAGATTCATTTCAAGTGCCTCTTGTGGTTTAGTTATCCTCTTGAGATAATTCAAAGGCAGGTCGAGCAGGAGCAGGACAGAAAATTAGAAAAATATATTAACTCTGTATATACCAAGTTAACAGTCATGTAGCAGTGTAACAGAGCTTTGTTTTGTAGCTTATAGCAGTTGTTTTCTAGTTATTTTTGTCAAGACACCATATTTATTCACACAAAAAATAGCCTCTTATGTTGTTGCAGTAGTGTAGCAATTTGCATGTTTGTTTTTTTTATCTACACCTGATAATATTTGACCAACAGCTGCGTTACGTTATTTCATGTAGAATTAATTTAGTTAAAAATCCAGCACCATGTATATAGCGTTAACATACAGGTTGTCCATAAAGTCTTTTTACATTAGAACATTTGTTACAAAGGCAGTTGATGAGATTTCTTAGCCCGATTTGTTTTATTTGATCAGTGTTTATTAAAGTTTTTATTCACTTAATTTATTTCCTGTTCCATTTAAAAGAAAAAAAGTGGAAACATGTATTGTAAGCATCTTGTCAATATGTGCTTGTATATTTCCAAATAAAAATTACTCATCAAAGAAAAAGAAGAAAATCACACATCATATAATAAAACATAACTAAACAAAGCAACAACAGAAAGGAGATTTGCAAGAGGGGCCAAAGAAACCCACAATGGTTTATCGAGTGGCCCTCTAATGAAAAAAGCAGATAAAACAGAATCTTTAATCAAATTAATTTTGGTCAAACAGAATAAAAATCAATTCGGTGTTAGCATTTGATACATTAGGTGTTTTTGGTAGCCAATGATCCATTTGAGGACCTTTTTTTAATCATTTATCTGACTGTATTACATTTTTTAAAGTAATTTGTTGATCATATTGATTAGGTAGAGGTATCGTTAAAGTTTGTAAAATCCTATTGTCTCAAATATGATACAAAAGGCATAAAAGGGGTCATTTATTGGATTTATAACATGTATCACTGACTCTAGTGTAGCACATCCCTACTTTCTGTGGTTTCAAACAGGAAAGTTATTCTTTAAAAATTACTTGTAGGCCAAATGTGGGTTAATTATCCATTTGGCAGGTGGATGTTAGTGTTATGCACAATGAGTGAATGTATCTGAACAGTTTTTAGAAACCTTATCAGTAAAGACTAACTATGAGCCAATCTCTTAAACTGATCCAATCTTTGAAACATCATGTAAACTTTACTCCAGCTTGGCCCGTGAATTTTTCTACCCACTTCCAAACAAAGCTGTGAATCAGAAAGTTGATTTATTGATTTTGTTGAAGTTTCATTCTTTATAATCTCTGTTAGTGTGGTGGTATTAAGTAGGGCCCGACTGATATGGATTGTTTGAGGCCGATGCCGATACCGGTATTTGTCAGAAAAAAATACCGATTACCGATTAATCAGCCGATTAATTGAGAAAAAAATAATTAAAAGAAAAAAAGTAAAGTTATAGTAAACTAAACTAAATTATAGTAAAGATAGAACAACTTATTAAGAAGTTAACAGGAAAGGAACAAAAACACTAAAGGTAACATTCTTTTCATAGGCATCTTTCATTTTCCTTCACTGCAGCTTTCAAGTACAAAATAAAAGAGTGTGTTAATCTGAGGCAAACTCCTGCAAAATGAAACAAATTACCGTTTCTAAAATGTAAATAAATAGATTTGTTGATGAACTATTTGTCACATCCGCCTTTCAGTCTTCATTAGTTTATCAGAAGCAGGTTTTAGTTCAGGTAGAAACACTTTTTTATTTTAAACATGAGGTAATGTGCGTGAGGAAATCAAAATATTTTATGGGACACTGCACATATTTCACAAACTTATTTAAAGAGGCTGATTAAAGTCCCCAGCTACGCTGAAGTCTCCCATGGATGAGTCTGCTGATGATGACGTAGCCTCCGAGGAGCTGTGCTAACACTAGTAAGCTCGCTAGCTAGTTAGCTTAGCTGCCGTGTCAGGAACAAGCAGATAAAGCCAGATTTCCATCGTAAACACAATAAAACAGTCACGGCCATCAGAAGGTCCAGTTCATCAGTATTGACAACGACAGAGGAGGCGTCAGTCAGAAAACTGTTCGGCGATGCTCGGTCTGTCTGTGAGGCTGATCTGTAGCTGAGCAGAGAGCCCGGTGGTCTCTCTGTGTCCAACAGCAGCGGGACATTGTGGTGAAAGTTGCTCGTCATGTCGGACCCTTCCAGCTTAAAAGAACAATTCTGTGTGAGTGCAGGCAAGTCATCTATACACACAGCATCAGCAGAGAGCTAAGAAGAGCCGCCACCAACACGCGTTGCCATCTTCCACGTCATCATTCTGCGCGGCTTGGACACCGAGCAGCGTTTACTGTTTTATGAGAAATTAAGAATATATCGGCGTTACATCGGCAAAACTCTGGCCGATGTTGAAAACTTTGAAAAGGGCTATAATCGGCCAATTATATCGGTCGGGCCCTAGTATTAAGGATATCTTTACCTCTGCCAAGGAGGTAGGGCTGGGCGATATGGCCTAAGGAATAAATCCCTGATTTTTTTTCCACAACACTCGGTTTACCATTTTTAGCGTTTTTTTCCCCCTCAACAAAAAAAACACCTCCTAGTGACACAAAAATGACATAAATCAAGTTTTTCCTTTATGTTGTCAGAATACTTTCCCACACCAAACAGAACTTCCCTGTTAAATTTAAAGTGTGTGTCCTAAATGTTGATGAAGTAGTCCAAACATAGACAGGTTTGTCTACATAAACATCAAAGGGTGAGCTGTTTTCACAAACTTTTAACATGAAACTGTCTGTTCAAGATTAAATCTCTTTAAAAAAAAAAAAACAAATACAAGCATATGAAAGTGCTTGTGCAAAACCTGACAGGGGTCTCGATTTGTAATTTTTAAAATCTTCTTCAGAAAAAAATTGAATTATTCAATTTAATCAATAAATTGCCCAGCCCTACAAGGAAGTTATGTTATTGCTGGCGTCTGTTTGTTTGTTTGTTTCTCTGTTTACAGCATAACTCAAAAAGTTATGGACGGATTTCAATAACATTTTCAGGAAATCTGGATCATCGTCTGGATCCACCATGACGAAAAATTTGATTTTTGTGAATAACTACTGAACTAAAATAGATATAATCATGAATCCAATTGCTAATGGTATGTTTTCATGGTCAAGGAATCAAAATATTTAGATGAAATAAAGGTAGGACTAATATTTATGGTGAAAATCCCAATATGGGAGAGGACTGTGGCGCTGGTGGAGGTCTGCGCTCTCTGAGTGCTTTACGAGTTTGTTTATGTTTTTAAACAAAGATCTGATTTTATAATCCAGAAGTATGAAATGAGAGTATTTTTACCAAAGAGAAGGAGGCAGAATGAGAAAAAATCAAGCAGATCATGAGAAATAATATGTTTCATTTTCTTTTTTTTCCCATTAGCCTGTTTATTTCTGACTTTCAGTAATTGTTTATTTCAAGGATGCACCGAATTTTTTTTGGCCGTATATAATCATCGAATCGTACCGTGTGACGCAATGACGGAATCAAATACGTCACTGCGTGTGACTGTGGCTAAGCAGACTTGTGTCAAAAGGACAATAATTCTTTTGTTGCAGGTTTATTTACTTCAGTGCATTTTAGTTTCTTTTTTTGATGCATGTTTTGTTTTGTTTGAAGACCTAATATAAACGAAAAACTTTGTTCTGCTTTTTTGAAAAGCAAAGTTTACTGGAATATTAAAAATGTCATGATATTCAATAAACAATTACTTTCTTTTAAAAACATGTCTAAAATGTATTCTAAGGTATTTATGCACATTAAAATATATAGTGAACTACTTAGCCTCCACATGATGTTTGGTATTCAGTATTCGGCCAAGTGTTTATATTTTATTCGGCCTCGGCTTCGGCCACAAAGTTTTATTTCGGTGCATCCCTAGTTTATTTGACTTTTCCAGACTTCTTATACTCATTTTTCTATGCAGAAAAATTGTTTTTGGTCATCATGAATAATTATTTTTCTTGTAACCTTTTTCATCCAGGATTCCCACGAAGGTCCTGAAGCCCGGGGACTGGGAGAGGGGGAACAGGGAGCCGTGGAGACCTCAGCTGGGCTTCAACCCGAACCGGCAGCAGGCTCACCTGGACCAGTCCGGCTTCAGGGCTCTGGGGTCAGTCTCTAAATTATTTTCATCTCTTTTTGAAGGATTCTTTAGCAGCTAAACTTTAAAATAAGGCGGATAAAGTCAGACGACCGGGCATATTCTTATGGCCTTTTCCACTAGCACGCCTTGGCCCTACTCTACTCGGCTCTACTCGATTAGCAGCGTGTTTCCACTAGCCTGGTACCTCCTAAAACAAGCTAGTTTTAGTACCTACTCCGCTCTGGTTCCAAGCGAGCTGAGTCCATACTAAAAGATGACGTCACCGACTGCCGGCTACTGATTGGTCAGACAATGTCGTCATCGATGAGTCATGAGCGTGACAACCTAGCATGCTAGCGGTAGCTACCATTAGCTTACCCTCATACGTCTTTTCTTTGCAGCTGGATTGCTCTCGTCCTCGGCTTCATTCTGTTGTATAGCTTCCAAAACTCTCCTGTGCTTCTCAAGGGGTATTTCTTCTTACCACCTGCAGCCTTCTCCTGCTTTCCTTTTTAACTCTGTTTGTGACAAAAAGCCACAGATTGTTGTGTCGCGCTCAAAATGACGTCACGGCAGTGCCGCTCAGCTGTTTACAGCGACACTGCATCCCGTTGGGCAGGAGACTGGGGCTAATGGAAAAGGCCATTATTTCACTTGTTCCAAAAAATGTTTGTTGTCCTAATGCTTAGGTTTGGGACGTTACGCTTTTCTCCCGATTTGATTTTTTATGATTTTTTAGGTGCTGATTCAATTTAAATTGCGATTCTACAATATTGCCAATTTTTGCCATCTTGAGTTAGCTTTATTAACACCAGAGAAAAAGATGAACAATGATGATGCCTACAGACTATATCAGGAAAAATACACATCACATGTGAGTCTGTTTTTAGGATTTATTCAGCAATATATTTTAACCAGCTGTTTATACTCTCTCTTCAAAAGACTGGACTGCATTAATAGTGGCTTATTAACACAGACTAAAATGAACTATTTACATTTGGAAAAAAATCTATTTTTGAACAAAAAAATTGTTTTAAAAATCGTCAAACAAAAAATCCTGATACTTAAGTGAATCAATTTTTTTCTCCCACCCCTTCTAATGCTGAAAATGAACTCTGTCATGATGTCTAACTGGGAGAAACTGTTGTGGAAACTGAGGAGTAGGATCACAGGCTAGTTGGTGGTGCAGACACATGAATTGGGAGCTCACAAACCAGTTGGACCGAGTAACCATGCATCTCCTGGAGTGTTCTGGTCCTGATGGAAAAATGGGCACAAACAACATGTTCTGTCCAGTGTTCATTTTGTTGACTAATTATTTTCATCAACAACCTTTTTCCACTTGATTAAAACTAGACAGTAACTAATAAAAACAAGAGCACATGGGCCAAAAACTCAAACTAAACTAACATTTTCATCAACAAATAAAAACTAGACTAAAATGTCTGACAGACTTAATCCAGTCAGACCTAATATGGTCATGTAGGAAGTAGAGACAAGTGATGAATCTATCCAATCACAGCTACTTTGGTTGTGTTAAAGGTTGGATGAGTTCAGAGGGACATCCAATCACAGCTGCCTTAGCTTGGTGGTGGTGGGATAAGTTGTGGAGCGATCCAATCAGAGCTGCTCTCTTTATGAATAGATATATTCATGTAGAGCGATTCACTGTTTGTTGTCAGTTCTGGTATTGTAACTGAGATGCTCTGCCAGGTAGCCTAAATAAAGGTGACTGCATTTCACACAAAGGAACATTTGTTTCTGTTCATTTAGACATTCAGACTTTACTGACATTCAATAAAGAGTTAGTAGATGTTTGATTTTATCTGAGAGGGAAACAGGACTTCAGAAATTCAAGGACACATAAAAATGTCTTACCCTTTACACTTCAGATTTTAGTCGACTACATTTAAGGCAGATTTCATCGACTAAAACTAGACTTAGTTAAAACCATTTAAAGACTAAATTATGACTAAAGACTAAAACTAAAACTACATTAAAAAGTGCTGTCAAAATAAACACTGAATTGCCTTTTTAGGCTGTTAATAGTCTTTCAACATATTAACTTTTTTAGCCTTAAAGCTGAAGTTTGATTTTCATCATGAGGAAAATTGGCCACGTCATTTTAATGAACTATTTGTCTGATGAAGGTCTGAGACTGTAACACTGCAAATAAATTAATTTCTTCATCTTTATGTTTAAATGGGTCCCTTCCAGGGCTGATAAGGACAACATTTTGTATCTCCATATCGATACAACTACGGGTTCGATGAAAACCAGGCGATGCATTCAAGGGCAGTTGTAAAAATTAAATTTGTTTTGACTTCCAGAGCTGTACATGCAGGGCGATTGTGGGGGACATCTATATCCTTTATGCTTTTTCTATATTAATATCTTGAATGTCTCGACATAGATACGAGAACGATATATCTGTCAGCCCTAGTCCCTTCCCTCCCACGCTCCTACCTTTTTGTTTGTTTGCACATTTTTAAAAGAAGTATTAAAGAGAAAAAAACAATTAAAAAATAAATCACATGTTCACATGAGGTAGAAACCCTTGGGGGCTTTTCTAAAAACCTCACCTTAAGCAATTTAACAAAGAAAAATAAAACGCAGCAAAAGTAAGAATATTGGTTAACACAAATAAATTAACCCATTATTGCACGAATTAATTAAATCACATGGGAATGATTTTCTTTTTTGTTACTAAACAAGCTAAAAATAATGTGCAGTTTTTAAATGTGATAAATTGACTGAGTTAATAAATAATAATTCAGTGGAACTTCATATAGATCCTCAACCACGTATTTGTTAAAACATTTACTAAAAGTATACAAACTAAAATGCAATATATAAGTTATATTTAATACTGCAGTTTAATTAAACTAAAATACAAAATTAGGTGAAATTTAAATACAGACATAATACACAGAATATACTTTTTACTGCGTAATGTCCTCTGGGGATTTTTTGCTCACAGATAAAAATAAACAAGGAACGTATTTTTTAAAAATCTGCATAAAAATGTTCCTTATATCTCGTTGAATTAGAGTATATTGTTTTCCTGGCTAATTCTTTGAGAATAGAAGGATTTAACACTTAATCCTGAGGGTGTGGTGCATATCACTCTTTGTTGGACATTTTGGATTTATGATGTAATATCTCAAAATAAACAAAAAGACACAAAGATCATATTTTTATGAAACTTGAGGATGTAGTTTTGGTGTTTAGCACCTGATAGTTGGGATATAGTTAGCCTAAATGGTCCAAAATATGAAATAAATAACTGTCTACTGTAGGTGAAACTGTGCATGAAAAGGTTAAATATACAACGGAGCAAAATCAGATTATGTATTATGAATTAGATCTATGAAATATACTTCTACATTTTGTTATTCTAATGCTGAAATGTTAAGAAAATGAACCAAATATAAAAAAAGGACATAAGCACATGTTTTTGCTGGCATGCAGGATATTTTTGGTGCAGTTTAGGTCCAGATGTCTATAGTTTTGAGAATCTCTGCAGATTCATTCTGCTCATATTTTTTATTTTCAAGTTTGTTTTTGTGTAATTTTAAATCATTCAATCAAGTATAAGCTCCAAAATGTGAGGTTTCCCTTTTTGTCTTTACGTTAGTCATTTATTATCTGTAGCTCTTTAAAGGACAGGCCGAGCTTGATTTTACTGCTATTGTAAAAATGAGGAGAGTGACTTAGGCAGTGCTCATGACTTGATTTATCTTAAAATCTGAATCATTTCCCAGCCCTAGTGAGGTGTTGCAGTGCTTCTCGTGTAGAAATCCGCGGTCAGGCTTTAATTCACTGCTGCGTTTGTTAGTTTTTCCCTTTTCTGCGGTTAAATAAACAAACTCAGACCCTTAAACTTTCGCCATCACACCTGCTTCACAAACATCTGATATTCTAATTCTACATTCAGTCGTGTTGAACAATGCTGCTGATTCTGCTCTGACTCAGTCCTCAGATTTCAGGATTACAGTATTTTGAAATGGAAAATGTATTTAAATGTTTGTTTCTCCCCCCCTAACATCACCATTAACCAGCCATGCTTGATTATGATCTAAGCTCTCTCCTCCACACATTCATATTATCATTAAGGAAATGTGAATAATTGAACATCTGGCTCAGCCCGACAGTGGTGTGTTTGGGAATTAATTATGCACGGATTTGAGGAGACAAAATGTATTCCAGTTTTTTTTCTGTTTCTGTCTAAACTGAGTCGTTAATTCAGTAATTCAGGCAGTTATGTGGTTTGATGGGGCCAAACAGGCAGCTGCTGCGAGGCTGCTGAGCAAGAAAAAAGCAGGTGGAGATGGTAAAGAAAGGAGCTTTTTATTCTGCTTCTTTCAAACATTCGCTGATGGATGTGAAGCCAGGACTCCGTCTGTCTGACTCTTCTTTTGAAGGGTGAAGTCTGCTGGAAATGGTTTCTCAAAGCCAACAAAGTCTCTATTTGTGTTTTGATCAGAAGATATTAATATCTTTAACCCTGGTTAAAGGGAAAGCTCTGATATTGAAGTTGGGTTGCTTTAGGCCAAGGTCGATAAAGCAGCTGCCTGAAGGCTCGATTATGATGAACTGTCAAACCTACACGACCTACCACAGGCTCATCAGATCCATATCCCACCAAACGTCAGAAAAGTCTGTGATAGAGACAACCGAGCAGCCTGGAGAACCATGAGAAGAAGTTGTGTTTACATGAAATGAAGTTGAGATAGCGTTCAGTAAAACTCATTTAGTGAATGCCTTTCCATATTTATTGTTGTGATTTTCTATTTATTGCCTTAAACTAGGCGTGACACGATAACAAATTTTGCTGGACGACAATGTCCCAAAAATTATTGCCGTTAAACGATATTACTGTCAATGTTACTTTAAAACATTTTTTTTCGTTAAAGATGCTATGAGGAGTTTCTAAGTAATTACAAAAAAGTCTCCCTTTTAGATATATGCCTGATGGAAATAAAAACTTTAAGATGAGTTTTATAGCATCTAAATAGGTTATCTATAAATGCTATTCCTTAGCTTCGTGGTCGAGTCGGACAGGGCTGGACTGGCCTGGATACTCAACTTCAGGAACAAGACAATTAAAACTAGAGCAAAATAATAATATTCGGACACATCTTAGAGCACCGGGCTGTAAGTAGAGATATAGAGCCGGCTACAAAACTATTTGACGAAGGAGTGTCAGCCAATTCCTCAACCTCGTCTTCCTCCATTCTGAAGCGAGTGTTTTGCTACGGTAGGCGAGGAGGGTAAAAAATGACCTTCGTGTTTTTTCATTACGCGCTTCTATTTTCTTGTGTCTTTGAATTTTATTTCGTTATTTTTTATTTTGCGTAATTTCGTGGCACAATATTTCATTACATGCCTAGTTTGAAGGGTCATTTATTTTTGTGTTTTAGTTCTAACAGTTTATCTTCTTTCCCTCTTCAGTCACAGTATGAACAGAAACCACGGCGGAGGACAGTACAGCAACGCTCCACCGCCGAGCAGCTACCAACAAGGAAACTACCGTCAACATGGTGGACACCAGCAGTTCCAACGTAAGACTCTCCTTCACTCTCACTCACAACCTTTCACACTCTAATAGTTCATTGTCCTGCCTTTAGCTTTGATTACAGTCTCATTCTCTGTGTCATAAGCTTCTCCAGTGTCACAGGTTTGTCCCAGATCACAGCACTACCCCCACAGGCTTGGATAGTAGGCACTAGGCATGATGGGTGCATCACTTCACCTGCCTCTCTTCTTACCCTGATGCTCCCATCACTCTGGAACAGGGTCAATCTGGACTCATCAGACCACATGACCTTCTTCCAGTCCTCCACAGTCCAATCTTTATGCTCCCTAGCAAACTGAAGCCTTTTTTCTGCTTAGCCTTACTGATTAGTGGTTTTCTTAAGGCTACACAGCTGTTCAGTCCCAATCCCTTGAGTTCCCTTCACATTGTGTGTGTGGAAATGCTCTTACTTTCACTATTAAACACACCCCTGAGTTCTACTGTTGTTTTTCTTTGATTTGATTTGGCCAAACGTTTAAGTGATTCACCGATCACCATCATTCAGGATTTTATTCTGACCACATTTCTTCCTTGAAGACGATGGTTCTCCACTATCCTTCCAGATTTTAATAATGTGTTGGACACTTCTTAACCCAGTTTTAGTAGTTTCTTCAATCTCCTTAGATGTTTTCTCTGCTTGATGCCAATGATTTGACCCTTCTTAAACAGACTAACATCTTTTCCACGACCACAGGATGTGTCTTTGTCATGGTTGTTGAAGGAATGAGAAGCTAATGGGGTTAAATAACTTGTTTCCAGCTCATGCAGTAATTATCAAACAGGAGGCTCGTACCTGTTTGCTTAGTTAAATCCAGGTGGTGACTTTTTTTTGTTGACCAGTCAGTAAAAGTCTGTTGTTGGCACGACAAAGCTAAGTAGACTGATAAACACTACTCTAACAAACCTCTAAATATGATCATACAGGCCTATCTCATCAGTTTGATCAGCTGAAGCAGATCTGCAGCATCACTGCTTTAAATATATTTACCGTGAACATTCTGCCCTAACACTGATCATCAGGTTTATCTTTGCCTCATGTTGTTTGTGACCTTGAATATTAATATATCCTGTTAAGTGACTGTTTAGTGACAGTCTGTTTGTAATGTTAACATATACATTTCTTTGAAATGGTTGTTTAAGAAATGAGAAGCTGCTCATTTCATCAGCTGGAGTTAAATAACTTGTTTTCAGCTCATTCAGTAATTATATAATAGGAGGCTCGTACCTGTTTGTCTTGGTAAATCCAGGTGGTGACTTTAATTTTGGCCAGGCAGTGTGTATGTTTTTAAATCAAAACCTTTTCATAAACTACTCCTCCTACATGAGGGTAGGGCTGTGCAATATGGCCTGAAAATAAGATTCCTGATGTCTTTCCCCACAAAACTTTTTTCCCTCTCAAAGCAAAAAAAACTCCCAAGTGACACAAAAATAAAATGAATCAAGTTCTACCTTTACGTTGTCAAAATATATTCCCAATCAATTTCTCTTAAAATTAAAGTGTGTGTCATAAATGTTGATTATGTAGTTCTAACACAGGCAGGTTTGCCTACATAAACACTGAAAGCTGAGGGATTTTCACAGCTTAACATGTTTCTCTCTGATCAATATTGAATCCAATTAAAAAAATAAATACAAGCCTATAAAAGTGCTTGTGCAAAACCTGACAGGGCCACCATCATGAAAACTGTAAAGTTTCTGTATATTTTTTCAACTTTACAACTACTTACAATGTAAAGATGCTACGAGGAGTTTCTAAGTAATTACAAAAAAGTCTCACTTTTAGATATATGCCTGATGGAAATACACACTATAAGATGAGTTTAATAGCATCAAAATAGGTTATCTATAAATGCTATTCCTTAGCTTCACGGTGGGGTCGGACAGGGCTGGACTGGCCTGGATACTCAACTTCAGGAACAAGACAATTAAAACTAGAGCAAATTTATATTATTCAGACACGTCTTAGAGCACCGGGCTGGAAGTAGCCATATATAGCCGGCTACAAAACTATGATACTAAGTTTTCCAAAAATTGCTTGTTGTCACACATCAAAAACTACCGCTACGTAACTAGAAAGAGATACATTACCTCGTGGCTTTGCATCCTGTAAGTTGTTGAAAAAAGAAGTTGTAAAGCAATGCAGAGTTCTGAGGAAGGTCTGAGCTGCATTCATTAGCATCACAACAAACGCACACTTTGGTTTGGGTCACATCATTACGACAGTCGCTGCGCGTGCTCATGGGTAGCAGAGTCTTTTGTCCCTTTTCCACTAGCATGCCTTGGCCCTACTCGATTTGCAGCGTGTTTCCACTAGCCTGGTACCTCCTAAAACAAGCTAGTTTTAGTACGTACTCTGCTCTGGTTCCAAGCGAGCTGAGTCGATACCGATGAGTCATTAGCACGACGACCTCGCATGCTAGCGCTACGTACCGTTAGCTTACCTTCATACGTCGTTTCTTTGCAGCTCGATTGCTCTCGTCCTCGGCTTCATTCTGTTGTATAGCTTCCAAAACTCTCCTGTGCTTCTCAAGGGGTATTTCTTCTTACCACCTGCAGCCTTCTGCTTTCCTTTTTTACTCAGTTTGTGACAAAAAGCCACAGATTGTTGTGTCGCGCTGGGGCTAATGGAAAAGCAGCATAAGGCGAGTAGAGTAGAGTCGGGTAGAGTCGAGTAGAGTAGTTTAGGGCTAATGGAAAAGGGCCATTTATGTCACCAGAAATAGATTCTCCTCATAGCACCTTTAAGTAAGTAAGTGAATTAAATCTTGATTTTTGTATTTTTAAATCTTCTGCAGAAAATAATTAGTGTTAATCGATATATTGCCCAGCCCTACATGAGGACTGCTGCTTCTTCTTTTACTCACCTGTTTGTACTCACGGCTCTGATCACAGAGCCTCCTTTAAGGTTTTCAGACCATGACGTCTTGGACTAATGTGGCTTTACTCTGATAAACCTCACTCTGCGTACACAGATGCCACTCTGTCCCTCTTGGAGAAACTCACAGTCGAGCTCAAATAATTAAATATGTGCATTTGCTTCATCATGTGAGGGTTTGCTGAAGGGCTCGTCACATATGGAGGCTGAATCTCTTCCCCGGCTCCTAATCACGCCGCTCGCTCGCCCCGGCCTCGGCCCCGCCGTCCTCTGCCAGCTCTCCTCCAGTTTGACTTTGATGTGCCAATTTGCAAGTAGATGAATAATCTCATCTGCCCACTGATGGCGTGCGGGGGAGTCGCTGCTATTCTGGTGGCACTTGATGCAAATGGGGGTTTTCGGCTCCTCCGGATCGTGGCTGCACCTCCCCTGGCCTCTGCTGCTCGTTCTTAATGTTAAACTTGGCAATTAGCGCTCCAGGACGGTCTTTTTTTAATCTCTCTGCCTCTGCGGTTTTACATCTTTAGTGGGGAAATTGTTACTTCTGCAGGAAGGAAGCTGTATGATTGTTTTTGCCTCTGCCTTTTTCCAGAGAAAGGAGGATTTTTATTAAATCAGGTTTATTAAATCAAGTACCTGGCTGATATAGATGCAGTTATCGGATTTCTGATGATTGTTTTCTGGTTAACCTTTAATTCTTTTCACTGGGAGGACATGATGATGTACTTTATTTTTTCTAGCTAAATATGCTTTTACAGAGAAGCAGCCGGTCCTCTTTCTGCATCTGTGTAAAACCTTGATACATTTTTTATTGTATTTAGGGTCCTTGCCCAAAGAGGAATGACCCTATTGTTCCTGAATCATTTCTTTTTCTTACTTTTCTCCTGCTTACTCTTTCAACCTAAATTTGCCCCCCTAAACATGCTCAAAAACTCACCAAAGTTGGCAAGCACACTAGATCCAATGAAAAATGTGATGAAATGGGAAAAAATAATCCCCAGCATACCAAAATCAGCTTTCTAGAGCCATCCATAGATGAAATAAAAACACTAAAATGACTGTAGCTTCCAGTAGGAACGTCGTGGAGAGATCTAACAAACGCTGTAACGTTCGTTTTATCAAGACCTACAAATCACGCATTGACACCCCTGACCTAGCTCAAACTGGAAGCTGGCAATTTTCCTTCAAAGTAAAATCACGCCCTAATTCTTGTCAAATATCAGAATGTATCTCCTCCTATGCTGTAAACGGTATCAGCTTGAAATGCGCAGGCAAAAGTTCTGAAGGATTTTGTTGTTTCTTAAACGGTTTCTGGATGACCAGCCCTCGAAGTCGGTCAATCCTGATGCAGCCCTCACAGCTCCTCCCATTCAAATGAATGGGGGAAGAAGAAACAGCCCCAGACAGGCTGTGGCAGTTAGGCCCCTACAGAAAAAAGTAAAAGTCCTACAGCTTTAAAAATGAAACCGTTAGATTCCTGACTAATTTCCAGTTAAATTATTTTCTTTATAGAGAGATTGGGTCAAAATTGTGACATCAGTGAGGACATGTTTAAACAGTTTTTTCTCTCAGTTTAAACACTCACTGATTGACACTCATTATAAAGACTGAGGCTCTTTACACAGCTGCAGGTACACATCTCAGCCTAACTTCGAGCACATCAAAGGGAGGAAAAAGGGATGAAAACCTCAAAAATGAAGGTCAAACGGGCATTAGGGACTTGCTACAGAGTGAGGACCCGTCCAGTGCTGCTTGTAGCTTTAATTATACAAGCTGATGTTTTCACTTTAACAAAATCTATCACAGTAGAAGTTGACCTACATTATGATGCAGGACTCTTTTCTTCGTGTTGAACTTTGTACTTTACATTCTTGATTATTGAGCCAATAAACGCATGCTTTTTTAAAAAGATACGTTCCTGTACATAGAGGATAATGTGAGAGGAGCATTTATTTGACAACAGATTTTCAGACTGGCCTTCAGATTAGCTCAAGAACAGTGCAGAGAGCTTCATGGATGGGTTTCCATGGCCGAGCAGCTGCATCCAAGCCTCACATCACCAAGTGCAATGCAAAGCATGGATGCAGTGGTGTAAAGCACGCCGCCACTGGACTCTAGAGCAGTGGAGACGCGTTCTCTGGAGTGACCAATCACGCTTCTCCATCTGACAATCTGATGGACCAGTCTGGGTTTGGAGGTTGCCAGGAGAACCATACTTGTGGGACTGCATTGTGCCAAGTGTAAAGTTTGGTGGAGGGGGGATTATGGTGTGGGGGTGTTTTTCAGGAGCTGGGCTTGGCCCCTTAGTTCCAGTCAAAGGAACTCTGAATGCTTCAGCACACCAAGACATTTTGGACAATTCCATGCTCCAACTTTGTGGGAACAGTTTGGAGCTGGCCCCTTCCTCTTCCAACATGACTGTGCACCAGAGCACAAAGCAGGTCCATAAAGACATGGAGGACAGAGTCTGGTGTGGATCAACTTGACTGGCCTGCACAGAGTCCTGACCTCAACCTGATAGAACACCTTTGGGATGAATTAGAGCAGAGACTGAGAGCCAGGCCTTCTCATCCAACATCAGTGTGTGACCTCACAAATGCTCTTCTGGAAGAATGGTCAAAAAAATATAAAAAATATAGTGTATCTTAAATCTGGATAATTTGGACTTAAAGATAAAATTTCTCCATCTGCAGGAATGTGGTTGTCCATAGGAGGAGGCTGCAGCCCTCTTTTGTCCACACCACACTCTCTCTGGGCCTGTAATCACTCGGCTCTGCTCCTCTGGGCTTTTGTCTGTCGGCAGCTCTGGCTGATTAGCGTTGTGGGAGACCTGATCTTGTAATGAGACTGTGGAGTGGCTCGGCTGGACACGGTGGCCCCCTGTGATAAAAGCATGCGGTTGGGGGGTGTGATTGGGCCGTGTGATGTGTTCTGAAGAGCCTTGAAACCAAAGTTAACTTCCCCCTTTGACGACGCTGCTGCCTCCTGCGGTGATGTGTCAACACGCTGCGTCTGAGCCGTGCTGCAGCCTTTGTGCGCCACAGTCGGACCAGCTGGTGTTTAATAACCGGCCGGGGAGGCTCTGCTGGTGGCCATTATTGTGTTGACACCAAATTTTAACCTGGGCAGCAGAGTAACGGATCATCCAAGCCTCCAAACTCACGGCCACTCCAGAGCACCAGCCGCACACACACAATGGCTGCCAACGCTGACCACAGCCTGGATAAGTCCGCCAACACGTGCGTCCTTGGAGGAAACAGTTTTCTGCCCTTTCTGCTCCCATCAAACTTTTCTCTGATGTCTCATAAAACATGTAATTTTCTCTGCAGCTGCTTTGAACTTGTGCACAAACTGTGAGATTGTCATTCCTTCTGACATGAATCCCATTCACAGAAGCCTCGTGGTTTTTTTTGTCTCGTATGGACCCTCCAAACTCTATTGAAGCTCTGCAGACACTTTAAACACAAACCTTTAGTGTAGTAGGTTGGAAGGTATTTAGAGGGTTTAACAATAACTCAATATTCTTTCTAATCGTCTTTGAGTGAACTCATAATCTGTTTGATATCATTTAATACCTCTAGATGTTTCTGTAGCCTGTGTGAGTGAGTCCAAGGACAGTAATTAGAAAGAAAGAGGCTGGAGGTTGTCAAGTGAATAGCTGTGTTTGATATGAAGACTTGGAGTGGAGCATAGTTAAGTCTATTGCACATTTCTGTGATTTATTGGTTTTTTTCATACGTCAAACTGATTGAAGAAGTGATCTGAAGGTACTTGCTATGGTCCTCTTTGTTTTTGGTAAATTCTTGTCATGGGAAAGTTCCTGATCAGTTCAGAGTGTGCATATTTTGAGTGAAATCTTGTGCGACAGCAACGACAAAAATCCCAGAAGCATTGCAGTTTTTCTCCCTTTTGTCTTGTTTTGGTAGGCGAGATCATTTTTGCAATTAAGGTCATTTTTAATCAATAATCCATACGACATGTGAGCCATGTTTTTATAGTCCTGGAGTGCTCTGTGTATTCAGTGGGCCGACACAACATGAAAAGACAAGCAAGGTTAGATAACCTAGTTTAATATAGTAATGATGATATGGACTGCTACAATTTAGTTTGATACAGAGAGCATAAAAGCTGCTTCTACTCAGGGTCTTAGCTAGGGATGCACGTCAGCGTCATGATGCTTTCAGCCCTTTTACAACCACCAGCCTTCTTCAGATGAAGAGATGAGCAGATGTTAGCTTTCAGATGTTTGTATGAGGTGTCTTTCAATTTAATGCTGATATCTGGCACCCTATTTACACAACAATGTTGTCACAGAAACAGATTTACCCTTTGAGTTTTCAAAAGTGCTGTAGCGTGCATGCCAAACCAGTTGTTGGTAATGTTTAGGCCATGTTTAAATGGTAAATGGACTTGAGCTTATAGTGCTTTTCTAGTCTTTGGCTGCTCAAAGCTGCTTTACACCACAGGTCACACCTACCCATTCACACCCATTCGCTCTCACATTCGCTTACTGATGGTTCTGAGATTCTATGTTAGTTATCCATCAGTATCTCTAACACATTCACGCTCGGGGTGGGCGATATGACAAAAATATCATATCACGATTTTTTAAAAATAAAATCACGATCACAATTTTATCACGATTCTTTTTTTACATTGATTTTTCTAGACTAATTTGCATGTTTGACCATTTTTTCCCTATGTTTAACATATAAAACATTTAAAACCTTAAAAGAAAACATAAGACAATTAAAGCCAAAGAAACTTTCTGAACTGGTTTTAATTTAAATAGTGCAGTTTTCATAAAAATGTGCAATAAATGTAAACATAAAAGGTAATGAACAACAATATCAACATTATCTCTTAAAGTGCAACAATTCAAAACAAATGTTATCTAACTGTAATGTCTATAATCTGAGTGAATAATACAGCTGCTTTAGAACAGATTTTTGTTCAGACATCTTCAAGCTTTTATCTCCTTTTCTTTTTCTGCCATGGCTTCACGCTACATAACCAAACAGGAGATCCCACCATGCACTGCGTGGAATGTGCTACAATTGGCTAGTCAGGTGCGCGTCAAAGTCTCTGCGCCCACACAGACGATCTGACGACCTTTCTGCTTTATGAGACGCCCTGGACCCTGGTTTCAAAAGTTTGCAGATACAAGCACTCCATATAGTGTTTCCATGTAAACGGGAGGCCAAAACGCATTGAAAAGAGAATCTTTTCACTCTTGATCCTTTCTTCAAAAGTTTGCTTGTTCAGGCACTCCGTTCTTGTGTAACTGAAAGATGCAAACACATCCACACAGTTTGGCAGCTGAGCGCACCTTGCGCCTCTGATTGCAAAATAAATGCAGAAAATACACCTAAAATGACCAAAAGTGGTCAAGGGGGGTCGTAAGGGTTTTTAACAGACTGTATTTGGACAAATTATATATGCTTACGTAATAATGGTGGAATATTCGCAGGGACAAACACAGTAGGCTATGTTACTGTCATCCTTCATGTCATCTAGTAGCGCAAGGACCATGTGGCCTGGCCACAGCTATCTGCAAATGATTTCATTATCACTTGAATCAAAAAGTGAGACTCTCCTCTGATAAATCCTTTCTTGTGTGCGCCTGCCATCTCGCCTGCCACGGTGCCTTCGCCTGGCTACAATCACTGCTGCGATGATTACTGGAAAGTCCTGGCGTGAGAGCCCTTATATAGACTCTGCTCCACAGTTACCACCAACTCAGCAATTTGCACTCATTTTGAACGAGAAAGAGAGTGAGAGAGGGAGAAAGAGAAATAGTGCAGATTTAATACACAGGTCTCACTGGCGTTAAATTGCACCGCTTTACTGCCTGTGGCAGTTAAAGCTGTTTTTTGTGGATTAGGTGTAATTTCATGTAAATGAAATTGTGGATTAGAATAAGTCTGAAGAGATTTGTTTCCTTAATGGTGCTATGAGGAGAATCTATTACCGGTGACATAAAGACTCTGCTACCCATGAGCACGCGCGGCGACTGTCGTAAAGACGCGACCCAAGCCAAAGCGTGCGTTTGTTGTGATGCTAATGAATGCAGCTCGGACCTTCCTCAGAACTCTGCATTGCTTTACAACTTCTTTTTTCTACAACTTACAGGATGCAAAGCCACGAGGTAATGTATCTCTTTCTAGTTACGTAGAGGTAGTTTTTGATGAGTGACAACAAGCAATTTTTGGAAAACTTATTGTAGTTTTGTAGCCGGCTATATATGGCTACTTACAGCCCGGCGCTCTAAGACGTGTCTGAATAATATAAATTTGCTCTAGTTTTAATTGTCTTGTTCCCGAAGTTGAGTATCCAGGCAGGTCCAGTGAAGCTACGTAATAGCATTTATAGAGAACCTATTTTGATGCTATAAAACTCATCTTAAAGTGTGTATTTCCATCAGGCATATATCTAAAAGGGAGACTTTTTTGTAATTACTTAGAAACTCCTCATAGCATCTTTAAAATTGAACAAACACCCCCACCTGCATCTGAGTTTTTTTAGTGTAGAAAACAAAAGTCACCAAATACTGAGAGTCCAGGACTTGTTTTGTTGGGTTGATGCTAAAAAAGACATCAATATTGATTAATTAATCCCTGATCTGGGATTATATCAGTCCTTGGAGCTGTCTCGTTTCATCTGTTTTTGGTGGCGCTGCAGCAGTGACAGATGAAGTTGTGTGCGTCCGTCTGTCGTCATTGTCCGGCCCTCTGAAACAGTTACTGTCCTGAGTCTGAGTCAAATAGTCGCTGAACTAATTGAAAAGTGGGCGGGGAGAGGCGTTTAGTTGTTTAGCGCAGTTGTTATCCCGGCGTTAATACAGTGAACGCGGCGTGTTTTGGGGATTTAAAGCGTAATCCTTTGTTGGCTTTTGTGTGGTGCAGACTGGAGGTCCATACACTTTCAGATCATTGTTAATTAAGGAGATTGACAGGTGTCCACTTGTAATTCCCTCTTCTGAGGCATCGCGGCGACCAGGAAAAGAAGACCCGAGTGTTGTGGGGTTATAATTGGAGCCCGGCTGGGTGGTCCACTTAAAGTTTGTTGGCAGAGGAGATAATCAAACATAAAAACTGAATGACAAAAACCAAATGATAATGTGCCGACAGCAGTCTGCCTGCTGGCTCCTAATTGTGTCTTTTGACTACTTTCTGCAGCAGTCAGCAGAAAATCAGAGGGAGGTTTCTGCTTTGCTGTTCTTTAAGTTATCTGCTCAAAAACAGATGATTTTTTTCTGTTTTGGTTTCATTTCAGACATGCTAAAACTCAAAACCTCATCAAATGAGAGTGTATGATCCCTTCCATAACATAACATCCTCCATTTAACCAAAATGACTGCAGCATTTTTTAATTCCTGTCTTTGTTTTCGTACCATTTATTACTGGATTACTGATTTAAGAGTATGTGTGTAAAGTTTAATTTAGGAGTAAATAATATGGAGTGAGTTGTTCTTCCAGTTTTGATAACCTTTTTCTCAAATCACAAACAATAATCAGGCTTTTGTTGTCGAAGGACAACAGCAATGATTGAAATTTGGTTAATTAAAAAAATGAACTTAAGAACTTATTGGAGCTGTTTATTAGAGGTGTGAAAAAATATCGATACAGCAATATATATCGAGATATTTTGACCACTGATACAATATCGGTATTTCAAATCTTAATATTGATTTTTTTGTAAAAACAACTCATATTTTATCAACGTTGGAAATAAAATACAATTTATAATACTTATGTACAGTTTTTTTTTCATGCAGTCTATTCAGTTCAGACACTGACGAGAGAAAAATTAGATTTTTTGTTTTCTTCCTGGTGTGCTGTCAGTAACTCAAAGCACTTTGTTCCTCGTGTTCAGTTACAGTTTGAGCTGCACTACAGGTTTGGATGATTTAAATACTTTATTCAATTTAAGTGTATGTAAGTGACACTGGAATTGACATATTTCAAAAACAATAAAATGGAAAACTTGTAGCTTTGAGTAATATTGTGTGATTCATAGGGGTGGTAGAAAACACAGATTCGCATAAGTATCGGGATATTTGTTTGATTTTTAAATGGATTTTTTTGTTCAAAAACACCGCTGATCCAAGACAGGATGGATCCATGCTTTATGAAGTTCACACCAAACTCTGAGCCTACCATCTGAATGTAGAGCAGAAATCCAGCCTTGTAGCATCAGCTCATTGTTCATAGCTGACAGGAGTGGCACCTGATGTGGTCTTCTGCTGCTGTAGTTCATCTGCTTCAAGATTGGACTTCTTATGTTTTTCAGAAATGGTCTTCTGTGGACCTTGATCACAGCCGCTTTCTATCATCTCCACCCACTCTGGCATCACTTTCACCAGAGAAACGCAGCTCACTGGATATTTTCTCTTTAACAGACTAACTCCATTAACCCTTGAGATGATTTCATGTGGAATTTCTGACAGAAAAGCCCATCTGGCACCACGAACCCCCCTCTCTACTCTGTTCTTATGCTTGATTTAAGCTTGGGCAGGTCCTCTTGAACATGTCTATGTGACTAAATGCATTGAGTTGCCACCATGTGATTGGGTGGTTACTGGGGGTGGGAGAAAAAATAGATTTACAAAAGTATCAGGATTTTTTGTTTGACAATATTTAAATCGATTTTTTTGTTCAAAAATCTTTTTTTTTCCAAATGTAAATGCTCCGTGTAAGTCTGTGTTAATAAGCCACTTTTAAATACAGTCCAGTCTTTTGAAGAGAGAGTATAAACAGCTGGTTAAAATATATTGCTGAATAAATCCTAAAAACAGACTCACATGTGATGTGTATTTTTCCTGATATAGTCTGTAGGCATCATCATTGTTCATCTTTTTACTGGTGTTAAAAAAGATAACTAAAGATTGAAAAAATTGGCGATATTGTAGAATCGCAGTTTAAATCGAATCAGTAACGTAAAAAATTGAATCAAGAGTAAAGCATATTGTCCCAGCCCTATTGACTTGCATAAACACCATCTCTAGTTTTTTCTTAGTTAACTGTAGAATATCGCAATATAATATAATACTTTGATAATCATGACATATTGTGAGATGTATGGTATCGTGAGGCTCTTGCCAATACTCACCCCTACTGTTTATGTCTGAATTTTCTTAACTTTTCTTTTCCATTTAATAAAAAGAAGTATAGTATAAAGAGTATAAACAGCCAGTTAAAATCTATTGCTGAATACATCCTAAAAACAGACTCACATGTGATGTGTATTTTTCCTGATATAGTCTGTAGGCATCATCATTGTTCATCTTTTTCGCTGGTGTTAAAAAAGCTAACCAAAGATTGCAAAAATCGGCGATATCGTAGAATCGCACTTTAAATCGAATCGGTAACGTAAAAAATCGAATCGGGTGGAAAGCGTATCATCCCAGCCCTCATGGTTACACATATTAGTTGTTTTCATACAACATATTTGTTGTATTTTTTTTATTTAATTTGGTTAAATCAGTGTCTATCTGGGTTATTTATTATGTACTTTTTCATGTCTAATTTTTACTGATCAGTATTTTTAATTTTGTTTTATTTTTAAGGTGTTTAAGCCACCTAAGGTTGCCTTATATATGTCCGGTGCTCCCGTAATAGTTTCATTTTGCCTCTAATTTAATTCTGATGTTTATTCTGGGCCTAAATTTAAAGCTCTAGTATCAGTCTCTGTCCTCCATTGTGGCTCAAATCCCTAAAATCTCCCTCCCAGGTTTGTAAACGCGAGTCCTTTTTTCGCGGTGCTCCCTTCACCCTCCCTGAGCCGAGCCACTCAGCCCGCCGGCCCCGATAAACAAACAAGTCCGCGGCTCGCAGCTGGTCATTGCCTTGGCAACAGTGAATCTGGAAGAAGCCGTTAGCTCCCCTCTTTCCCTCTCTCTCTCCCTCCCTCTCTCTCTTTCTTTCTTTTTTTAAGTGTGTCTTTGTGAAGGGCCTGCAGCGATGGAACCAGGGTACTTGAGGCGTCCACAATGCCGTCGGCTGAATGCTTATTTCATTTTCTGAACAAAAAATGCAAATGTGGCGCTCCGGCTCTCCCTCGGCCTGCCTCCCTCTCTTTCTCTCTCTCCGCCTCCGTCCACAGCTTCATTTTATCATGACAATAATTTCCTCTGCAGCCATAACAGAAGTGAAATAGTCGATATTTTTCCTGCGTCTTTATTTTCTTTTACTCGAGGGTAAATCTGATCCATGGTGGGTTAATTTCTTTCAATTTTTTAGGTCAAATCTTCTTTTTTTTTTGAGAGTTTGATGGTAGCTGGAACATCATTTCTCATAGCTGTTTGAGAAAGTAAATAGAATATATGTGCAGAGGGAGCTTAAGCATAAAGCAGTTAGGAAAGCAAACATGAAAAAAGAGTTTAAACAGTTCTCCGCCTGATGCTTTGGAAACTTTTTTAAGTCTTAACAGATTTTATGAACTTTAAAGTGATAAAAACGTTAGTCTTCTTGTGCCAGTGTTGGCTCTACATCTTCAGACTGCCTTTTGCTCATTTCCTTTCATGGGTTCACCATTATTTGACGAATCTGTTTATCTCAACTCTATAAATTGTTTTTAATTGTTTCTATCTTACTCTGTAGCACTTTGAGATTGCGAAAATGTAGAGTGCAATGCAAATAAAGTTCATTATTATTGCTAATATAATTATTACTGCACTATTACAGAAAGATTGTTGTTAAATTCATTGTATATTGGCAAGAATCTGAGTAACAATATGTGTCATTATACACAATTGAAGATGTGATATACGATGATATTTAAATATACAGAAAACCCGTTTCAATGTGGAGATGCTGTATAGAAAGTAAACAAAAAGAGAGATGCAATTTTTAAGTTCTTTTGGGTCAGTCTAGTCCCTGTTCAGTGGAGGCAGGCATGGACTGCAGCAGGTCAGTCTAGTCCAGGGGTCGGCAACCTTTTCAATCAAAAGAGCCATTTTGCCCGTCACGCCCACCAAAAAAACACATTTGAACCTAAAAATGAAAACAGCAGCACCTGCTGACTCTACATTATAATGACATTAGATCTATAAGCAAACTGCTTTACCACCTGACATGACTGCTCTTTAATGGGCCATGCACTTTTGTTGCTTTAACTTGACATTAGTGTTATACCATATTATTTTGCAGTAATTCATTTAGAACTAAAATGACAACAGTGGTGTGTTTACTTTGATTTTCAGGTTTGTCAACAAAAATAACCATCTATTAATATTAGCCCTGTTAACACTGTTATTTTCATTTTTTATTTTGTCATTGTTGTTGCTCCGTTTTTTTTTCTACAGGATCAGGTTTTACTTGCAGTGGAGAAATCATAAATATTTATTTGACATCATCAGATGACATGGGGTCAGAAGGTCTTCCCGTCGCATTTTAAATTTAAATCATTTCTTTCCTGCATTCTGATCTTTATTATGCACAATTTTATCAATCATGAAGTAATCTTGTAATTCTTGAGGTGCTTTTCGACATCTCATCAGTGTTTTAGAAGCTTATCCCACATAATTACTCAATGTTTAGTTTCATGCCAATTTTGATGTGTCATTAAAAAATTGTCATATATATATATAACACAGTTACTCACACACCTGAGTCTGTAGTTAGTGAATGAGAGATCATGTGAGGGGGAGAGACTGACTGACTGCACTAATAACGCAGAAATGGTAATAAAAAACATCCACCTGATATCTTTGTGTAAAAATCCTCCGCTTTAACAACGCCGTCACAGTTGCGCTGAATTATCGTCTCTCCGTGTCTCTCGTCTTTTCCAAAACTTTATCGCCGACATGCCTCTGTTTAAAAAGTTTGAATCCCTTCACAGCAGCAGTTAAAAGTCTGAGAGTTCATCAAAACATCTTCATCAGAACTAAAAATGAACATCAAGTGAGCTCACAGCTAAAGATGCAGCAGCGTCCTGATCTCTCTCCGACCTGCTGCAGGTCACGCAGAGGTCATGGGAGGTGCACACATGACACAAAGTTCACGATGTAAAAACCAAGAAATTGTCATTAAAAGAAAAAAGGCAGATGGTGCTAAAACATGCAAAAATAACATCAATTTATTAGAGTTTAATGCAGGTCAAAGAAGACGTTTTTTGCTCTTCTGACCTCTGAGTCAAGAGAGCCACTGGGGAGGGGCAAAAGAGCCACATGCGGCTCCAGAGCCGCAGGTTGCCTACCCCTGGTCTAGTCCCTGTTCAGTGGAGGCAGGCATGGACTGCAGCGGGTCAGTCTAGTACCTGCTCAGTGGAGGCAGGCATGGACTGCAGCGGGTCAGTCTAGTCCCTGTTCAGCGGAGGCAGGCGAGGACTGCAGCAGGTCAGTCTAGTCCCTGTTCAGCGGAGGCAGGCGAGGACTGCAGCAGGTCAGTCTAGTCCCTGTCTGTACCTTTCAGCATTAATGGAGCCTTCACAATGTGCAGGTTACCCATGCCATGGGCACTAACACACCCCTGGAGAGAGGGAGAAATAAATGGCTGCCCCAAATTTAGAAATGATGTTGCACTAAAATACCAATACAGCTTTTCCCTCCAGTGTATCATAATAAAATGGTTTATCAATAGTTTCATACTATCAATCTTTTCAGGATTGTTTGTGGCTCAGTTTCCTGCTAACATTACATTTCTCAGACAGTTGGCATCTCTTTTAGTAAAAATATAATAAAATAATATGAACATACGGTTATATTAAAGTTGGTTAAAGACATGGTTTGAAGATTTTTTAAAAATCAATGGGGACTTTTTTGCAGCATAAAGTAGGGGTAGTGTTAGATTTTCCAAAACTTTTGGTTGGAAAACAGTGATCAACTTCTCGTGTTTGTTTGTTTTGGTCTCTAAAAGATTGTAAAACGTCTTCAATTGGATTTTAAACCAATCTGCAGCAGCCTAGCACAAAGTATTTTATATTATTAAAGTAATTTCCAATGGGAAAGGCGTTAAAATAGATAACAAGAAAACAATGTAATATTATTGGTATTGAAAAGTTAAGACACATATTTCTTTCACAAAGTGGGTGTTAAGTCATCAAGTCAACATGTTTCAATTGCTCTAAATTATTGTCATCATTTGGAAACTGCAATGAGTTTTTTTATTTTATTTTATTTTTTTTTTGAACTGGAAACAAGATTTAAGCCAAAATAGATTTTTTACTGGAAATACGCTGGAGTAAAATCCTTGCACACTAATAACTCTTCGTATGTTTTTATGAAGCATTTTAATCCTTCTTTAGTAACCACTAGTTTGTTTAGCAAAACAGTAAAATTTAAAGTAAAGAAAATTTCAACAGCAGAGAAATAAAAACCCTCTTGGTTTGTTTTAGGTCTAACAGGGACTAGATGATCGATGAAAAGTCAACTTTTTCTTTGTCTTCTTTACAAAAACATGGTAAAACAAGAAAAAAGTTTTCTGGAAGTTTTTGGTGATTAAAAGTCAGAAGTTAACCAATACGAGGTGCAAAGGATTTCTGTGTTTGCAGCTGTTGCTTTAAAAAGTCTCTGATTTCAACTGGAATCATATCAAAGTTTAATTCTGTTATCACTCAAGCCCTTTACTTCAGAGATTATCTAATTGTTTATGTGTAAAAGGACGGTAGAAGGCAAGAGAATGTTCCAGCAAACTTCAGCATTTACTGCCTGAACTGATTTCAATGCCTGCCCATAGTTGGGCCTTTAAAGACATAAAAAATAAAAATACTGAATAAAAACAACTTATAAACTCAACAATCACAGACTGAACAACATGCAGCTTTTTTATAGCATTAAATATGTGACAAAGCATCGGCACAGCTTGAACAAGTTTGCCTGTACTGTTTGATTATTTAACCAAATATCGCGTATTTAAGACTTTTCTTTTTGTCAAATTTTAGTTGAAAGTTCTTTTTGGGTTGATAATTTTTTATTTTCTGTGAATATATTGAGCTTTAAAGTTCTGGTTTCATTTTCTTCTGTTCACTGCAAATTTTCTCAATTTTTTTTGCAGTTACACTTCGATCATTCAATAACTACATTCAACTACACTGTTCTTCCTTATTTAAATGTTTATTGAAAAGTTTAATTCCTGCTTTCTGATTTTAATGCTTCTGTTTGTTTATGTGTCAAGTATGTACTTAAAGAGTGAAGTTAACTGGCATTTGTATTTCTAACATACCTGACCACTAAAGCTGATTCTTACTCTTATAGATGTGTTTAATCAAAATAGTTAATATTGGATTTTACAGATATCTGATATTCTGATTTTTTCCAAACCCATTTGGCAAGGGCACAAAGCCCCACTTCTCTACAATTTACCTATTTCTTTATTTTTCAAGCTCTATCTGTGATAGAAACTGAAGCCAAACAAGAAAACAAGATTTTATTCTTCATAAAATGACACTTTTATAGTTTAAAAATATTCCAACAAACCAACTCTTCAATGAACTTAATACATTAAAATTTAAATTATGCATGAAGTTAAAAATCAGAAGTTACCAATTAGAATCCAAAGGTTTTTTTTTCATCTGAGAGAAGAGAAACATCATCTTTAAGGAATTTTTATGTTCAAAAACAACCAGTGAGAACAAATGTGAAACTTGACTATGTCTCTGTTAAAGGAGTTAAATTATGGAGCAGCTGCAGTGATGAACTGAAATCATTAAAACAATGAGCAGGTTTAAATTCATCTTTAAAACTGAAATATTAAACAGATACAGATGGAAAAACAAAGAGAAAATCAGTAACATCATTAGTGTGTGTATCCAGTGATGTCGTTATTGTCTTTGTTAGTAATTTGTTGTTTTTGTTCTTATTCGTCTGAACTTGTTGTTGCTTTTTGTTGCTAAATTTATTATTGCCTATGGCCTGAGGAGGGGTAAGGGTAAGATATTTAGAAAAGGAATAATGGGTGGGACTAGATAAGTTTACTTCTTCCTACACGTTTCTCAAACTGACTTTTTAAAATCTTTTTGCAAAGATTAATGATGGGGAAAAAATGCTGTAATAGCTATTTGCATTTGCTTACCATTATACTTTATTTTGTTGGATTTGTATAGATGTATACATATGTACTTTTTTCTATTTAAGCTCAAAATAAACATTCATTCATTCATGATGAGGTGAACCATTTAGTTTTAAGATTTTTTAGGTGCTGATTTGATTTAAATTATGATTCTACCAGTGAAAAAGATGAACAATGATGATGCCTACAGACTAGGGCTGGGCGATATGCCCTAGAAATAACATCCCCAATTTTTTTCCCCAACACTCGATTTTCGATTTTAATTGATTTTTCCCTCCCTAAAAGGAAACAAAATCCCAGTGACATAAAAATGAAACAAATCAAGTTTTGCCTTTATGTTGTCTAAATGTTTCCCTCTTAAAGTCAAAGTCTGGGTCATAAAAGGTTGATTATGTAGTATAAACGTAGGCAGGTTTGTCTACATAAACACTAAAAGGCTGAGGTATTTTTACAGTATTAGCATGAAACTCTCTGATCAATATTTAATCTACTTAAATAACAAATACAAGCCTATAAAAGTGCTTGTGCAAACCCTACAAGGACGACCATCATGAAAATTGTAATTTTTTTCAAAAATTGCAACTACTTACAATTGGACTAAGGCAAAAAAAAATAAATCTCGATTTTTAATTTTTAAATCTTCTGCAGAAAATAATTCAAATTAATCGATTTAATCGATTTTTTGCCCAGCTCTAAGACAGACTATATCAGGAAAAATACACATCACATGTGAGTCTGTTTTTAGGATTTATTCATCAATATATTTTAACCAGCTGTTTATACTCTCTCTTCAAAAGACTGGACTGCATTTAAAAGTGGATTATTAACACAGACTAAAATGAAGCAGTTAAATTTGGAAAAAATCTATTTTTGAAGAAGAAAAAATCAATCTGGTAATACTTTTGTGAATTGATTTTTTCTCCCAACCCTATCAGATATAAGGCTACAGAAGGAACAATGCTGATGCACTGTTGATTCATTAGAAATACTTACTTATTAACACAGACATATTAACCATTTCATGCATGAACTATTAAATTATAAAGGAAGACTTTTTGAAATGTTTTTTTTTTCTTTTACAAAAGTTAGATATCATGTCCATTCAGTTATTAGGGCTGGGATGATGTTTTAAGATATTCATGACCAATTTGAACCTGCAAAATATCTGATATAAGCAAAAATATTGCAGTAGCATCATCACTGGTGTTTAATGATGTATGCCTGTCTTCATGGTGATTGGTTGAAGTGTTTTAACTGGACAAATGTTGGATAACGGGGGTAAATCAGCCTCTGCGTCTCATTTTGGGGCTGAAATTCTCCCCCAGTTTTAGCAGAAAGCAGTCTCTCCTCTTCAAACTTCACCAAGCTGAAGCACTTCTCCTGAACATGTCGCCTTTTGTTCTCTGCAGATTCCAGACAGAACAGTTTGCTGGGAGCGCCGCCCCCCTACCAGCAGTCCCAGTATCCAAGGTGAGATTTTTTTAATGGTTTTCAGGAGATCACAGGTGACATTCTGACTGTTTTATTTACTCCTGAGAGCAGGTCTGGTTAAAACACACCGTAAAGGAGGAGTGTGTTTTTTACTCTCTACTCTAAAACGGCTCCGGCCTTTTGTTGCTTTGTCAGCCAAGGACTCCATTGACCGCCTCACGTAGAGTGCTGGAGCTTTAATTTTGGCTTTTTAAGACGTTGGAAATGTTATTCTGCAAAACAATTTCTCATCCTTGTTCTCTGAAGTCGCCCCTCTTTGCTTTTTTTTCAATCAGAGGTAGAATTAAACATGTCAAGGCCCCGCTTCGTGCTGTCCAAATCCCCCGTCGTCTCCTGCTGAATTAAGACTTCTCCCCGTCCGTCCGTCCGTCGCTCTAAAACAAATTTCTCTCGAGGAGGTTTGTGCAACTTAATGAGGCATCACTAATGCTGTTGGAGGCCGCGCAGCTCCCCGCGCCGCACAGACTGCCTATTGATTCTGCCTCCAGACCTCTCCAAAAGTCCTAATCAGGCTCCTCAGTTCAACTTTTCAGGCCCATTGTGGCTCGGTGTCAGCTCGGGTCAGTAGTTATTAGCGGCGACTGAAAACAGTTTCTTTATCTGCTCGGACCGGACGAATGGAAATGCAGCAGGAACTTGGAGAGGAGGGGGATTATGGATTCCAGCGCTCGGTTAAGTCCGGCTCTGGACAGAGTGTGACATGGTTCGGTAATGAGGGATGGGGGTTTGCAGCTCCTCTTTGTGACTAAGAAGAGACTTTTAATATCAGCGCTGGATTGAGGCGTGGAGGGCCGTGCTCTTCACTCTGTCCCACGGAGGCCTCGTTTCAGAGCACGAGGAGGATCTGAGCCATATGTGAAAATGCTTCATTTCATACGTGGAGCTCTTTCATGTCCATCTCTGCTAAGTCAGACCAGGAGAGGTGGTTTTATCTGTCGAGGAGTTCGATCCCTCAGCAAACGAACATGGAGAGGGGGTTTACCGGGGTTAAGGATCGTCCACTCCGGATCACAGAGTCAGCAACAGGCGGAAAAACAGCAGCAGAAGACTGACCTTGTGTGGTCTGATACTTTCTCATGGACAAAATAAAACCTAAGACATGATAAGAGAGAGAGAAATAAGATAAGATAAGATAAGATAATCCTTTATTGATCCCCAGAGGGGAAATTCAGGTATTGCAGCAGTACAGGGCAAGGAACAAGAACAAGGGTAGTAGCATGCATTGGGTTCAAAGAAAAATTACACATATATTAGGACAAAGCAAGGGTGACATATAATAAACAAAAACAAAAATGAGAACAATGACCATCCAGTAGCAGCAACAGTTTGAGCTATTTACAATGTCGAGTAATGTCACTCGGTAACTTGTTATGCAGTGCAGTGCAGAGAAGGAAGTGACAGTGATATTAATATTAAAGTGACCGTGATATTAATATTAAAGTGACAGTGTATTCTGTATTCTGGTTCACGTGCAATTAAACAACTGAGAAGATAAAGTAAAAATTCAAAGTTTCAAGCTCAACGAAAGGACATAGGCAGAAGCCAAAGTGTATTTAATAGGGCTGGGTCAATACGATTTTCTCCTAATTCGATCTTTAACAATGTTTTTAGGTGCCAATTCGATTTAAATTGCGATACTACGATATTGCAGATTTTTGCAAAGAAAATTTGAATTAAACATCAAACAAAAAATCCTGATACTTATGTGAATCTATTTCTCCCACCCCTAGTATTCATGGCTGTCTACAAAAACACAACTATCACAGATATAAGACTACAATAGGAACAATGCTGATGCACTCTTGTTTACATTCATTAGAAATACATAATAACACAGACATATTAACCCTTTCATGAATGAATTATTAAATTACAAAGGAATACTTAAAAAAAAAAAAAGTCAGAAATAAAGTTCATTTCTTTCAAATACAAGATTTTGAGGGAGTTATTAGGGCTGGGATGTACCACTTTTCTCCCGATTCGATTTTTTACAATTTTTTTAGGTGCCGATTCGATTTAAATTGCGATTCTACCATATTGACGATTTTTGTAATCTTTAGTTAGCTTTTTTAACACCAGTGAAAAAGATGAACAATGATGACGCCTACAGACTATATCAGGAAAAATACACACCACATTTGAGTCTGTTTTTAGGATTTATTCAGCAATATATTTTAACCAGCTGTTTATACTCTCTCTTCAAAAGCCTGGACTGCATTTAAAAGTGGATTATTAACGCAGACTAAAATGAAGCATTTAAATTTGGAAAAAAAACTACTTAAAAATTGTCAAATAAAAAATCCCGATACTTAAACGAATACATTTTTTCTCCCACCCCTAGGAGTTCTGCATCTGTCCACTACAGAACACAATGCATCAACGGTATAAAAGTAATTTATTGGAACTTAATAAAGATCCACTAACAAATGTGTTTGACAAACATTTATTAAGAGTGAAAAGAAGAGGAAAAAAAGACTAATCTGTAGTACTGTAGTGTTTTATTGCTGTTAAATCGAACTATTTAATTGTGAATTACACCAAAATGTCATATAAAAACTATAAAAGTATGTGAAATCTTATTATGAAACTTAAGACAAGGTTTTGGGAATTTACCACCAGGTTGTTGGACATGGTTCTGGACTGTAAAGTTTCTTCCAAATATCTGTCTACTGTCGTGGACACCATGCATGAAAGGGTTAACTCACATGGTTCATGGTGTATTTTGAAACCAGTTGATTCTTTCAGAGTGTTTGAGCCTCACCAATGCTGTGAATGTTTTTATATTTTCAGAAGAAGAATTCCACAAATTCACCCCTGTAACTAACAGACAGTGAGATTTGACATTTGTATCCTTGGTTTTTTTAATCACAAATGTTCCTTTGAGATTGTATTAACCTTCTCTGATCATAAAAAGCTTCTGGATACTTCTGGTAATTGTCCAGTTTTAGCTTCATACATTGTTTGTATTATACTGTATTCAACCAAGTCTGACAGTTTAAGAGTATTTACCTGCAAAATAAAGGATAGGCTGGTTCACGGTAGGACTTTTGCAGACAGTTTGATGGCTTTCAAATGTAAACTTTAGACTTGACATCTTTTTTTTTTCTCCAACGAATTCCAATATATATTTGAGAAAGCAAAGAAATGAATAAAAACAACTGGGCATGCATTTCTGTCTCAGTCCACACAGACTCAGAAAAGAAAAGACAGGTTCAGAAACAGAAGTACTTGGAATTTTTTTATGTAATATATAAACAAGACCAAAAACAAAAACCCAGTTAAGTAGAATAAATAAATAAATGATCGTGTACATACATATGCAAATATTTGCCTAAACAAAAATACACGTTATTATCTGCATAAACACATAGGCATACCGTTATTCATACGTTCCATCTCCAATATTTTCTGTTGGCATATTTTTTAAACATAAGAGAAACATACAGTAACAGTTTAACAGTTTCAGGCCTTAAACCCACACATGTACCAACAAAAAACGAATTACACAAACCTTTTGCGTAATGCTTGTATTTGACTCCCAGATCTTGACAAAATCTCTCCGTTTGCCTTTAGCAATGGGCGTTAGACTCTGCAAGTTCCCTTATCCACATTCTCAATGTAGGAGCGTCCACTCTTTTCTCATAGATGTACAAAGTTTTTGAGTTTAAAGCCCGGAAATATTCCAAGCACGCAGAGTTTGACTTTTAAAGGAATTCTTGTTTTTAAAACCTTTGACGGCGCGTTCCCACCAAAAGCATTGAAAGTGAGTGTATTCTCGCGCGTCAAGTGAAATCGCGCCGCGCTAGGCGCTCCAGTTTTGACGCCGGTACAAATATGCAAAAAAAACGCTCGCCGCAGCATCGTTGCACGATAAGTCCGCCATTATCATTTCATCATATCATTCCATCATCGAACATGGCTCCGATTACCACCATCGCTGCTCTGTACCTGCTGTGGAGAAGTCAGCTGCGGGCTAGGCGCCGACGTCGGTACTGGATGCATGCTACCCTACGGAGGCGGTGTGAGCTCGGTGACTTCCACCGTCTCTTGCAGGAGCTGCGTCTGGACCACGGCCTGTTCCAGCGGTACTTCAGGCTGACTGTTGCCCAGTTTGAAGACCTGCTAGCCAGGGTTGGTGCCAGGATCTCCCGCCTGGATACCAACTACAGGCAAGACAGTCCAGCTGCAGCTGCAGAGCGCCTTTCCATCTGTCTCCAGTTTAGCAGTTTGTCAAATTAGAAAGACTCCGAACCCCAGAATTCCCTGCGTCAGTGATGATCTCCGCACTGACAGGCTGTTCCGGCGCGTCAACACGCTCGCTTGAAAAGTTCAGTTATTTCAACTCGAGCGTTAAGCGTTGAGTGGCGAGTGTTTTTTCGCTGGAAACGCTCAACGCTTGACGGCCGCTCTATGCTCGCCCAGATGCAGCGTCAATTTGCGTCTTTAAATTGACTTTGTATGTAATAACACGCGAAAAGTTTGACGCTTTCGGTGGCAACACCCGTTAACATTTAATAACATCTTTCCAATCTTGACATCTTAACTTACTTGCTGAACTTTTTTGAAACTTATATATGTGTCAAGATCTGTTTTGACTTTGGACAAAAAGTATAAAGGGTCTAAATAATCTGAGAAACATGTTGAAAACAGATGAAACTCCCTGCAGATAAGCTGCTGATACACCACTATAATCTTTTTCTGAATCAAGTAACTTTAAACTGTAGCCGCTTCATTAGGTACACCTATCCATGCTTTATGATATTCACACCAAACTCTGAGCCTACCATCTGAATGTGGAGCTGAAATCCAGACTTTAGCATCAGCTACCTGTTCTTGGCTGATAGGAGTGGCACCTGGTGTGGTCTGGGCCAGACATTTTTGGCAGACAGTGAGCAAAATTAACCAGGTAAAAGATACACAAATAGATAACAAACACACTGGATGTTTATTAATTTATTGCCACATCCAAAAGGCATAAACTCAATAAAGAGCGGCACTTAAACTTTTGCTGAAATACTGTTTCTTTAAATGTAACACTTCAAACAGAAAAGTTCTACACATATTAACAGGTAAATAAAAGCACATATTATGGTGAGTATGGACATAAAAAGTGCAGATTAACACTCCATCTTTTGGTCAAATTTGAAAGTGCATTAAAAGTAACTTGCTGCACAGCAACCTTCAGAATGTGTTGCATTCACTGTCTGTAATAATGTTGGAATTTTTTGTAAAACTTTGTCAGTGTTTGTAAAAGTTTTTTCTGTTTTTCTAAGTACCAATCACATTAATTTCGGGCCACTTTAGGGTTGCTTTTGGTCCGCATGTGGCCCTCGGGCTGCTAATTGAATAGGGCTGGGTTAAACCAATAGGTCTGGTAAAAAAAAAAAATAAAATTAAGTTTGTCATGAATTTAGTAGAAACAACTTTACGTCCTTCTAAAAGAAGTGAAAGTACCACAGTGATCCATAATGGTAAAATCCAAAACCTTTGTATTAAAGCTCTTGATTTCTTTTTGATATTTTTAACTTTTATGAATTAAAACTCTGAGCTCCAAACACCTTTACATGGAGCTTAAATCAGCACCTGGGCCTCGTTCTCCTGTTAACTTTGTTTCCTCCTCATGGAAAAGTATTTCCAGCCTCGGTCAGGATCATCTGAGCTAACTCTGAGTTATTCTGCGTGGCGTGGTTCACATTCCTGATGCTCGGTGCAGGTGCCTCGTGGTCGAAGGACTCGGCTCTCTGCAGACAAACAGGACGCCGACGTGTTGGCCAATCGCTGTGTGAGTTTAAGGCCTTGCTGTGGAGGGTCCTTATCGCTGTGTGTGTGTCTTTGTGTGTTTCAGGCAGCAGCAGTACAGCGGAGGTGGAGGTGGCGGCCGCGGTGGGGGCCGTGGAGGGGGTCACGGCTGGGATCGAGCTCAGCAGTCGCAGCAGTCGGCGTACCAGCAGAACATGAACCGTGGCCAGGGAGGGGCGGGGCCAGGCGGGTACCAGCAGCGCTTCGACCAGAGGAGGGACGACTGGCAGGACCGACGGGACAACAGGGGACAACAGCACCAGGTAGGACACAGATTTTCAAAATAAAAGACTGTTCTGACGAGGCCTGTGCTCAAAATATCAATACGGCAAAATATCGTCATGCACTTCTTGGGGATACGTGTATCGATACAGAATCGATACGGCCTCAATATTTGGACAGTTGATGTCAATGCAGTTTAAGTAATGTTAACAATGGCACAGTTCAAAGTAGAAGACAAGCTGCATGTTAAAACGCATGTTCCAAAATTTAAACTATAGTCTACGATCTTTGGGGACCTGAATTTAAGTTCTTCAGCTGAAGAATTATTTAAAACTCATGCTTGTTCTTTTTCTTTTTGTAATGAAAACAAAAGTTGCTGTGAATTCTGTTAAAAGCGTAGTCAATATTCACAATTTATGTGTATCAGGATACGTATCATATCGTGGCCTCAGTATCGGGATACATTTCGTATTGTGGGGTTGCTGGAAATACCCAGCCCTAGTTCTGACGAGGTCTTGTAGCAAACTTTACCGCCTAATGTGACGTCAAGAAGGATAGGGATGGGCAACGTATGAATGGAAATCTTTTTTCAAAACAATTACTACCTTTGGTAACACTTTAGAATAAAAATAATTTGTAAGCCATTTATAAGCTATTAGTAGATAGTTAACCAATTATTAGATTTTTTTTTTTTGTATTTAACCTTTATTTAACCGGGGAAACCTCATCGAGATTAGAAGAGAGTCCTGGCCAAGACAGCAGCACATTCAACAGTTTTATGCTGCGTTCACACCTCAAGCGATCCAGCTACCAAAATCGCGTCGCCCACTGACGTATCGTTGCGTGTCCATAAATACCTCATTTTGGTCACCGTTGCTGTCGGCCGTTGCTCGGTGACGTCACGTCCGCTCGAGTTTCACCGCGATCATATCATATATAATAGGATGTATAAGCGGACATTATTCCAGCTGTATGCTTTTCATTCACTTATCAAACACAAAACACTGCAGCTGATGATGCAGCAGCATTATCTGTGAGTTCACCGCGGTCCTTCTAGGTGGAACTAATGTCCTCACTGACTAATGTTTCCCACATGGACATAAATGTTCCTCTGTAGTCCGAATGAAAAACTGTCTGTCACGGGTACCGTCACACACGCACACACCGCTGATTGGCTGTTGCCGCACGGCCACACACGACATCGTCTGAAAAGATCAACTTTTTTTACTTTCATATCGCGTGACAAGCTATGTGGTAGTGTGAAAAGCGGCTATCGCATCGCGGGAGGGTTAGCCCCACCCCATCGCGGCTGTACATTGACTTTGAATGGAGAGTGATCGCCGAGGTAGTACAGGTAGCGTGCGGTGTGAACGCAGCATTACACAAACACATAAAACAAGAATTCAATACGTTGAGAAAGAGGAGTCACATTTTCAGACAGCTAAGTTTGCTTGGATTGTCCACATGAGAAAGAAAAAGTGCATCAGTGAAAACATCTGCAGCCAGATGTGTCCGACTCCAACATTGTCTTAAAAGTGTCTAGAGACACCAGATCTTTTAGTTTCAGGTCTTTTTGTAGTTCATTCCAATCTATTTTATTTCTTCACTGTAGTTCAGATTTATTATTTGGAATTTTATTCTGTGTACTGCTTTTCTTTTTACCCTCATATTTTTAGCTGCTTTTATGGCACATCTGGTTGTAAGTTATCTAATTTTACCATATTTATTTCGATTTTATTATATTGATTAATTTATTTATTAATCTTCCCTTCCCTATAGTATTTTTTAATCTAATTTCTAATGATTTTCAATATCAAAGTTTTAGCTTCTGTTTCCTCACTTTTAGCTAAAGATAGTTAAATTTCCTTTTTATGTGTTTTTATTACGTCGAAAAATTACAACCCCTCAAAAAGAGATGTCGATTTGGAACTACGTTCTTTTGTTGACGAGTTATTGAGCCGCTAAGTCCAAATCTGTGAATACCTGTCTAAATATACCAGGGAAGATTTTTCATAGTTTCATGTAAAAAGATTTATGACTTAATTCTCTGAATTTTTCAACTTTATTCTTGACACTTTTCGACTTTATTCTTGTAATTTATGAGATTATTCTCGTAACTTTACTACTTATTCCATTTATTATTGGATTATTCACAGAACTTTTCGACACTATTTTCGTAATTAATGAGATAATTCTCGTGATTTCACGACTTTATCCTCATAATTTATGAGATTATTCTTATAACTTTATGACTTTATTCTCGTAATTGATGAGATTATTCTTGTATCTTTTCAACTTTATCCTCGTAATTCGTAATTATTCTCATAACTATGACTTTATTCTCGTAATTTATGAAATTATTCTTGTGACTTTACGACTTCATCCTCATACTTTGAGATTATTCCCGTAACTTTATGACTTCATTCTCGTAATTCATGAGATTCTTGTATATTTCGACTTAATTCTCATAATTTATTAGATATTCTCGTAATTTTCGACATTATTCTCATAATTTATGAGATTATTTTCACTTTATTTTCGTAATTTATGAGATTATTCTCATAACTTTTCGACTTTATTCTCGTAATTTATTAGATTATTCTTTTAACTTTACGACTTTATTCTCGTAATTTATGAGAATACTGTCGTATCTTTTTGACTTGATTCTCCTAATTTATTAGATTATTCTTGTGTCTTTTCGACTTTATTCTCGTAAATTATGAGATTATTCTCGAATCTTTTGGACTTTATCCCTGTAATTGATGAGATTATTCTTGTAACTTTACAACTTTATTCTCGTATTTTATGAGATTATTCTCGTGACTTTGCGACTTTATCCTCGTAATTTATGAGATTATTTTCGTAACTTTACGACTTTATTCTCGTAATGTATGAGATTATTCTTGTAACTTTACGACTTTATTCTCGTAATGTATGAGATTATTCTTGTAACTTTACGACTTTATGTACTTAATTTATGGGATAACTGTCGAACCTTTAGACTTTATTCTCGTTATTTATTAGATTATATTTGTAACTTTACAACTTTATTCTCGTAATTTATGAGATTATTCTTGTAACTTTATGACTTTATTCTTGTAAATTATGAGATTATATTTGTAACTTTACGACTTTATTCTCGTAATTTATGAGATTATTTTCGTAACTTTACGACTTTACTCTCGTAAATTATGAGATTATTTTCCTATCTTTTCCTCGTAATCCGCATAATTTAGGAGGTCGTCCTCGTAACTTTACGACTTTTTTCTCGTAATTTATGAAGTTGATTCTCATATCTTTTCGACTTCATTCTCGTATTTTATGAGATTATTCTCGTGACTTTACGTCTTTATCCTCATAATTTGGGAGGTTGTCCTCGTAACTTTAAAATTTTTTTCTCGTAATTTATCAGATTATTCTTGTGTCTTTTCGACTTTATTCTCATAAATTATGAGATTATTCTCGAATCTTTTGGACTTTATCCCTGTAATTGATGAGATTATTCTTGTGTCTTTTCAACTTTATTCTCGTAATTCATGAGATTATTCTCTTAACTTTATGACTTTATTCTTGTAACTTTTCAAGTTTATTCCCGTAACTTTACGACTTTGGTCTTGTAATTTGAGATTATCGTACCTGTTGGACTTTATTCTCGTATTTTATGAGATTATTCTTGTGACTTTACGACTTTATTCTTGTAACTTTTCAAGTTTATTCTCGTAACTTTACGACTTTTATCATGTAATTTATGAGATTATTCTCGTAACTTTATGACTCATGACCTTACATTTTTTTTGTTTTTATCGTGGCCGTAATCCTCCGTCGTTAGTCAGAGTATGCCAGTCAGTCATGCCAGTATTTTAACTCCCAGAGATTCGTAGACGTGTTTGTATTTATGACTAATTGTGATGTTTTTGTGTTTTCAGAGCTACAGCTCGGGCCGGAGTTACCCTCCCCCGCCTCCGTCCAGACGGTACAACTGGAACTGAGCACAGAGGGAAGTGTGGGGCTGAACCTGGGGGAGGGAGGGGCATTTTTAGGGGAGACAAGTCACTTTTTTCATTTTATTGTCTTCTTGTAAAATGATTTTTTTTTCTTATTATTTTACCTACAAAAAAAATGTGTAACTTGTGATTTTTAAGACGCTGAACCTGTAAAACTTGTCAAATACAAGTGAGTCACGGACAAAGACGTCCTCATGTGTTCATTGTTCCTGAGAGGAATTTCTCCACAGTGACAAAGACAAGGAATAAAATGTTTGGATCCTTTTTGTCCTACAGGAATGACCTCAGTTTTATTTTTCTCAAAATTTAAACTTGTAGAAAATTCAACAGAAAGAAACTTGAATTTTTAAGTGAATCTCCAGATTTGGTGACCAAACATTTGAGGATCATTTGCAGCCATAATTAAACCATAAAACACCCACAGTATCAGGTTATTTCTGCAGATTTTAGTGCATTCATGCATCAGGTGGAGCTGAAACTGTGTTCTTAAACTTTTACAGAAGGTTTGTGTTCTGTTTTTTAACACATTAAATTTTCCTGAACAGTTACCCTGGGTGTTAAAGGGTTAACCTGTTTTCTAAGCTTTTCATTTCAGCAGATGTTTTCAGTTTAGTGTTTAAGTAACTGTTCTGTCCTAAAAATGTCTTGAATTATTCTAAAAAGGGATGTACAATATTGGATTTTATTACGAATGTGTCGATATTTCCGTACTCATTATCAAAGATCCTTTTTGTCAGAAGCACAAACTTTCAGGGTTTGAGTTCAGTCCTGTTAGAAACACAACAATTTTTTATATAATAAAAATATTTAATGATGAATATTAAATGATGCACTGTGAGCCAATTTTCCAGACAAAATGTGGGATTTTATCACATTTTAGGTCCAAAATATCTACAAAAATTAGGGGTGTCTCAGTACAACTTTTTCAACTCCGATATGATACCGATATATCAGCCTTGAGTATTGGTCGATACAGATATCAATCGATACGATATCAGCAGGAATCAAACATAGTCCATACACGAAAATAAGGAATAAAAGTCTAAAAAAAGACTTGATCAGGTGAGATTACTCAAACAGAACAGTAGTCGGTAGGGGTGGGAGAAACAATCGATTCACATAAGTTTCAGAATTTTTTATTTGACAATTTTTAAAACTTTTTTTTTTTTTTTTCAAATCTTAAATGCTTCATTTTAGTCTGCGTTAATAAGTGTTAAAAAAGCTAACTAAAGATTGTAAAAATCTGCAACATGGTAGAATCACAATTTAAAGCAGCAACTACGGAAGATCCCCGCTTGACCGGAAAGAGAACTCAACTACCCATGAGCGCTAGCACGTGCATACTGCCATAAGGATACAGATCTGCCGGTCGCATGCATTTGTTTTGTAGGCAAATCACTGAAGCCAGGACTTGGCACAAAAGTATTCTTCTGTCTTCAGCAGCTGTTTGCAGGATGGATAGCGACGAGGTAATGTATTTATTTTTGACTAAATGACGATGTTGAAAATCGCTAAGTTCAACTTGGTTTTATTACCGTGAAGTCGCCCCCGTCCTGTTGAAGCGATAAAGTGAATAAAAGTAAAGACAACGATGAGCTGGTGATATCACACTCTTGAAATAGGTCTAAACAAAACTACATACTGGTACGTTCTCACGAATACTGTAAACGGATGGTAAACAATCAACAAGTACTTACAAGTCCAGCAATAACAGGGCCAAGTCGGCATCGGTCGGACGTCCCTCCTCGTCTTTTATTTCACGGCAGCGAGTGTGAAATAAACCGAACCGATGTTTATTCTGGTCCGAGCATTCAGCTTGTTTTTATCTCGCTTTCTTTGTTTTGTATCCTCAAAATAAACTTTTCTTTTTCTTGCGTTCTTTGCTGCCACCGCCATGGCTACATGCTCTGCGTTTGGCTTTCGTCGACACTTCCGTGTTTTAAACAAATCGGGAATCGGGGGAAGTGACGTAGCCTATGCCATAAAGCAGTCCAAACTTGTAGTTTTTAGTGTGGCAGGGTTCCCACCATCCACCCCGAAGTTACATAGCGCTAGTGAAAGCAATGCAGACCACTTCAGAACACGACAGAGGTGTCCTTCAACTTATTGTAAAGTGGTGGACCATGACGATGAATATCTAAGGACTATATTATATTTGAAAAACTACAATGTTGGTTTAAATCGAATCAGCACCAAAAAAATCGAATCGGGAGAAAAGCGTATTATCCCAGCCCTAGTAGTCAGCAATAGTAGGTATGAGAAAAACTGACCCATTTGTTGTTAACCAATTGGTTCAATAAAGGTAACCTTAAATTAAATAAATAAAAATGAATTAGAAGACACTGAAAAGTAACCTCAATAAATCCAATAAAAACAAAAAGTACAACACAGTGGTTATTTTTAATAACTGGATATTTTAGATGCAGGGCGACATAATCCGAACATCTGTTGAAATTTTAATATCTGCTGATGCACTTTCTGTCCGATAGATTCAATCGTCACGTAATGATCACAGGTTGGTGCTGTGGTGCTTCTGTTTCTGAAGTTTTCAGTGTAAACTTTGTCATTTTTACTTTACTGTTGGTTTAATTATGGACTCACAGACCAAGTCAAACAAATCAAAACGTGTCAAACGTCTCAGCAGTTGTGCTTTGCTCCCTCAGAATTGTGTTTTGCCTTAAATCTGATATATTTATTCATTTTTGATGATTCCAGAGTGCCCTCATAATCACTGATGTTTAAAAACCATGTCGAGCTGATGATGGAGGTCATTAGAAAATTACTGTAGGAGCTAAATACCTGTATCAGTCGATCTGGAACTTTCTGCAGATGTTTCCTGCTTCTGTTTCTCTGCATGTTAGTCTTAAATTCAGAGTAAAGGCTCACATTAAAGGGCATACTTTCTGTCAGCAGGTAAAGAAATCAGAGTTTTAGCTTTAAAGGGCAGAAGGTTGATTTATCATAACTCTTCAAAATAAAGTTTAACACGATGTAGGTGTGATCAGAAAGATCTACCTTCATCTCATAAGTTCTAATTTTCAGTATCAGCCAAAGTACGGATTGAAATAACTTTTTGAGGATCAGCATCCCTGTTTTTAAATGGACAAGTCTTTGCAGACAAAAACTTAACACTGTTTTTATTGGTTTTATTTTTTAAGTTAATGCCTTCAACAGTTTTTATGCTTCTGCGACACCTGCAGAGCAATCATGGGGCAGCAAAGTGTCCTCACTTTAAACCACTTTCCTTGTTTAATAAGATAAAATCTAGGGGTGTCCCAAGGTCCGTGTACTTTACGGCCATTCGTTTTTCGTGTTGATATGGGTAAACGGAAAAACAGAAACCATCCAATTTTCTGATTTAAGATGCTTGCTTTGCCTTCACCCGGAAGCACTTCCTTCTTCTGCGCCGACGATTGTTGTTTTGAGATAACACTTGTTATGAACTGGTGATATACAAATAAAGAGTGATTGATAAAACATTGCAGAACCGAGGTTTACCTTGTTTGTAATGTGTAACTGCCCATCTGGTAATATGTGTTTACAATGTAGTTTGACAATTGAAATAAATGGCTATTTATTAATACATGGTAATAACAAATACATTTATTACGAACTAAATACAATTTACAGAACTAGCATAATATTTCATTAATGTCTACAGTAAAAGAGGGTGACACACTAAAAGAACATAGATATATAGTGAGAATTTGAAACTCAATTTATAGAAAACAATTATGGTTATGGATGATGCTTCGAAATGGGCTTAAAGCGCGGCAAACTAATAATTTCACTAGAGGGCAGTAATGCGCCGTAGTGTAGCTTCAGAAGCAGAACAAGGAGAAGAAGCAGCAGCGCAGAAGAAGGAAGTGCTTCAGGTGAAGGCAATGCAAGCTTTACGAAAGGAATTACGGCCGTATTTTATATCCCGACTTGTGAATAATAAACCCGTAATAGATATCAGATATTTCTGTTTTTGGATTTTCGATTACCAAACGACAAACGAAAAACGAATGGCCGCAGAGTACACCGACCGTCCCAGTCCGACATTGATATCAAATATCTGTCTGATATAAGCAAAAAAAAAAAAATCAGATCATATCAGCCTGCATCTCAAATCTCTGACATAAGCACTCTGATACAAGCAGTCCATTCTAATTTATTTTTATTTATTTAACTTAGTTGTAGAATATGCTTATGTTAAATTTAAACAAAGTGGTTATTTTGCAATTTAAATATATATATATTTTGTTTTTATCTGATATGTTGAGGTTACTTTTTAGGGTCTTCTAATTTATTTTTTATTTATTTTATTTTATTGTATATTCTTATGTTTAAGGTTAAATGTATTGAACCCATTGGTTAATAGCAAACAGGTCAGTTTTTCTCATACCTACTATTGCTGCCTACTGTTCTCTGTTTGAGTAATCTCACTGATCAAGCCTTTTCTTACAGTCCAAACTACAAAATAAGGAATAAAAGTCTGTTTAATTCCTGCTGATATTGTATCAGATCAATATCTGTATCGGCCAATCCTCAAGGCTGCGATATCGGTATCGTATCAGAGGTGAAGAAGTTGTATCAGGACACCCTCCTAATTAAATTCTCCAAGAAACAAGAACATTGTCAACAACTCTGCATTCATTCTTACATCCATGCTGTGTGATGGGGTTGATACTGCGAGCCACTGGGCTCAAACTGATGACAAAACAGTGGTGTGATGTCACACTGGTAGGAGGCAGGGAAGACATTTGAGGCAACCTGTGGCTCCGTGGGAAAGGGCGTGATGGTTTGATTCAGTTCAGTTTGGAGCAGCAAACCCTGGTGTTTGTGTTTCTACTGCCAGCTGTACCTTCACATGTGGGCGGGGCTTTAGGCGAGGAGGAGAGTCACGCCAGCTACATAAATATGAACCACAGAAGAGCGATTGTAAACGAAGAGCAACAACGAAGGACTAATCATTCCAAATCCTGGGCTTATCTTAACATGGCGAGGTTTGTGTTTTCGTCTCATGAGGATTGGCGATTTTTCTGACCAATCAGCCGACTGCAGCACTTTAGCTCCTCCCTTTAGGGTCGCCAAAACAGTAGGAGGTCACCTTTTGTCTTTATATAATAACGGAAACACGTTTGTGCTATAACAGGCCAAACTGAACCGGACTGCTGTGTGGAAACAGTCTGAAACACGACTGGGCAGGTAAAAAGAAAAACAGCAGAATTTGACCTTTAAAATATGATTTAAAAATCTGTCATTTATTTAAATGATAAGTAAGAATCTTCAGAGTTAGCCACATGCCCGCCCCACAGAGCTGTTTTACTCTCAGTAAGTGTGATTTTTGACTCTTTGGAGCTAAAACTGAAGTTCTTCATCTTTTTAACGCTCGTTTTTGAAACCAGTTCTTGTGATTTTTTTAGGAAATTGAAATGTTAACTCCTCAGCTTGAGTTCCAAACTTGACCCTGAACCCTCCCCGCTGGCCCCGGGTCTCCCCCCTTTGATGGTAAAAGAGCCAAAGTGCTTTATTCTGTTTTGTGACAACCACTTTATTCCTTTTTGGGGATAAAAAATGGCAATGTGTGTCTTTGTGTCGTGCCATCCATGTTAAAAATATCATCTTGGTCCATATTGCCCAGCCCTATCACATCCTTTAATAACAAAAACAGAAACAAATATTTCAATCTGCAGAAGAAAGAAAGTCATAATTAAAACATTCAGACCTGTTCAGGCTCAAATATACAGTTTTTATTTTTTATTCTTGCACCAGAACCGCCTCGCGGCTTCGTCTGTTCACACTGCAGGCCAACAGGATCCGGATCCGAGTTTTGGAAGTGGATTCATGAGGATCCGAAACAGGATTAATCTGGTATTTAATGTAAACAAAGACACCTGATTGGAGCGTTAAATCCGGATGTGACCTGCGGTGTGAACGCGCGCTCTGTGCGTAAAGGAACCAGACCTTTACGCACGGATCCGAACCAAAAGTCTGGTTTCGTGTCCAAAAACCTCCCCCTCACGTCCGGGTCCTCTCGGAAGCTACCAAGTCCTCCCGTACAGTAAATTGGAGCCGATCATGCTGTTCGTGTACTCGATTAGCGCGGCGTCAGTCTGCGTCATGTTGATCTGCGCGTGCAGGCCCAGCGGCGGGCTCGGGCTCAGGTCGTCCAGGTCCTCGGTGGAGGACAGCTGGTTGACTTGCTGCTGCTGCTGCAGGGCCTCCGCGGCCCCGGGCCCGGCCCCGCTCTGCCTGCCAACAGTCTGGGAGCCGCTCGAGTCGCTTCTGCAGCTCTTCCCGGTCTTGGACAGCACCGGGGACACGGAGGAGGAGCGGCACAGGCTCGCGCTCCCCTCCTGCAGCTGCTGCGCGCTCTTGTCCTTGGCCTGCCGCTTCAGCTTGTACCTGTGGTTCTGGAACCAGATCTTGACCTGGTTCGGGGTGAGGTGGATGAGTCCGGCCAGGTGCTCCCTCTCCGGCGCCGACAGGTACTTCTGCTGCTTGAAGCGCCGCTCCAGCTCGTACACCTGAGCCTGAGAGAAGAGCACGCGCCGCTTCCTGCGCGGGGCCGCGTGCAGGGTGACCATGGACTTGGCGCTGGAGTCGATCCCGGTCAGAGAGCCCACCATCCCGGACATGTTCATCCCGGCCGAGGGGCCCATGAATCTGGAAACTGGGAGGAAACATCCGGATCAGTTTGACTTAATCAATAAAACAGCAAAATTTAAAATATAAAAAAATACAGAATTAATGTTCAAGTGAGGAGAGACAGGCTAAAGCTGAGCCAGAAAGTTTGAAAAATACTCTAAAATGTTCTGGATGAAGAAAAATTTAAAGACAATCTACCACAGAAACTCGAATCACAGCAGATGCGTTCGGCTCAATTTCAGATTAATTATTTTGGAAAAAAATAAACAAAATTAAATGAAATATTCCCCTCTGATGCCTGATTTAAGACTCTTCGTGAGTAAATGCAGCTTGTTTCATTGGCAGAGTTTTTTCTCATAATAAGCAGTTCAGCACCTTATTTCCAATTTTTCTTTTATTTATTATCATTTTTGGGAATTATTTCAGCAATAAAAAAGCAACCGCTCACCAACAGCCTTCTGTCATGAAAATAACCCAAAGACACCTTTTCATGTTTTACCTCTTAACTGTAAGTTTTAAAGATGGACCTCAGTTGTGATCCTGCTTTTAATTTATTTAGAGAACCACAAAAGTTCTTAATCGGTATATTATCGTGTTCTAATATTTGAAGTGAAGTGATACTCAATTTAATGGGCATAACACCAAGTTTAGAATCCTTTTTTTAGGCTAAATAATATTTTTTACTGGATTTGAGTGCACTGTTCCTCTAAAATGTTTATTGTAATGCATGATAAAATGTGAAAGGGATGGGCAACTTTGTTAATCAGGGGACCGGTTTTAAGTTATTTTTAGTTTTAGAAGGTCTAATTGTTACAATTAAAAATGTACTTTGAACAAGACAATCAAAAATGCCTGTAATTAAACAAATTTATAAATATTCAGCCTTTAAAAGATTTTATAATTATATTCTTAACCGTAAACCAAATAAACTAAATCTGATGAGCTCAACATGAAGCCAGTGGAAGACACTTTTTAATGCAAGAATATTCTGTATTTTATTTGTTTTAGTCCCATAGAGGGTAAAACTTCTTTTACAGAAGTATCCACTTCATAAGACCAGAACGGTCCCCATTATAATCAAATTAAATCTAATTTCCCCAGAAGAATCAAATAAGAGACTGTTTGGGACAGATTTTTTTCATTTTTCCTGATGCTTTTTGGAAATCTGAAAATTGGCTCCTGGTCATCAGTTGTCCACCTCTCATGTAAAAATAAGTCCAGCTGGTTCAGCTCTGTTTGGTTAGAAATATTTCTTTTATTGAGTTATTCCTGTTGTCATGTTTCCTTGTAAATACGTTTTTGTCTGTGTTTAAATCGACTGGAGGCCGCACGGAGGGAGTAGGGGACCTAAAACGGTCCCCAGGTCACACGTTGCCCACCCCTGGATTAAAACTTGCTCATGAAAAACTCCCAGCATCCTTCACTCCTAAATGCTCAAATAAATGTGAGCATTAGTGCATCTATGGGACTGAAATAGGAGCACGTTTATTTATGTTTTGAAGGTCGACTTTTATAAAGAGAGAAAATGTCTGGAGCAAAAGTTCAAACTTTGTTAAAATCCTGAAAGTGTCAGGAAACAGAATCAGCTGGCTCTCCCTTTTTTATTTCAGCACCTGACTAACGACCTAATTAATTATTATCCTTGAATTAAAAAAAGAATCTCCTAAATGCTGATGCACGTTTTAAATTCTAAATCTGTTATTTCCAGCTGCTTCAGTGTTTCTGAGGATTTTAGAGCCACATCTACAGCTGATCAGATATTTATGTTCCATTAGAGTTACTTACAAACTAATTTATTAATCATTTTAAAGTTTGTAAAAATAATTAATGGTTTTCAGATATCCAGGACGCACTGAGACTCCCTAAAGGCACAACATAGTTCCCCAGAGCAGCTTTAGGATCAGACCAAACCAAAATAAAAACTAACAAACAAATGCTTTTTATCAATTTAAACTGAAGTGACGGGTTACTGTTGGCAAAACTGGACTAAAACTTAAAAAAGAAAATATTAAATAATGCTGTTTTGTCTCAGAATGAAAACTAAAAATAGCTTCTAAAAGAAGCAAATTCACTACATAGTAAGAAAGCAGTTATGTTTGATTAAAAAGGAAATGTAATTATCAGGAGAGACTAAAACTACTAAACAAACTCAGCAAGTATAACTTCTCAGCAGGAAACACTTTAAATATCCTTACTGTAACGTCCATTCATCGCAGAATTTAAATGTCTATCTGTGTAAGAACTCAAATTATTTCTTCCTTTGTTTTTGTTTTGGCCAAGCTAACAAGAGGAAATATTTCAAAATATACTTTTAGTGTCTTAAATTAACATCTGTTCATTTTAATGATTTAATGAATGTAAAAACCTTCAAAGTTTAGGGGCAGATTGTTGAAACTTCTGTTCAGTAAAATGTAAATTATTCCAGAAATAAGTCTACATCTATTTTTCAAAGTAAAAAGGAGCTGAATCAATAAAAAAGTTAAATCTGCATGAAGTTGAATTTTAAAAAGACGTTTCTACCTTGTATAAAATATAAAAAACATAATTTGATAATGTGTAAATGGTAGTAGATTAGTTCAAATAAGGCCTGTTTTTTTTGCGGAAAAATAAGAGAAAAATTAAATCCAAGGAGGTTTAAATGCAATGAAGTCTATAGTAACTAATTATTTCGATTTTATTTATAAATTCCAAACAAAATCACGTGATTTGATTAATATAAAAGGCACTGTGCTGTGCGCAAAATGAGGAGGCCTGCTGAAAACAAGGAAAAATAGGTTGCAATATAAGAAATACCCCGCTGGTCATTTCCTTTCTTCCAAAAACAAACAAACGCCTGTTTAGGTAAACAACATGAACTCTGACCTTTTCTCCGCTCGTCTCAATTGTGCGTAAAAGTCACGCATTTAATTACTATATTATAATAATATTTACAAGAAGGCGAGCTCAGAGGAAAGTAAATATTGATGTTTCTTAAAAGTCATTAACTCCTTACTTTAACCGGATATTTTAAAACCAAACTGATTTGGTGAACAATGAAGCGCGTTATTGTTTGGATCCATCAGGCACACTCCGACCTGTGAAGGCCTGCTTCAAAGAGGAGGATATCAGCACTCATGGAGGTCTGAAATATCTGGAATTTGCACGAAATCGTTTTAATTTTATCAATAATATGAAACGAAAAAATCTCCATATGATCCACATTCTGAGCAGTTTGGCAGCAGATTCCCGTCGTGCGTAAAAGCCAAGAAGTACCGCGGGGTAAATCTGCTTTAATGCCACAAAAAGACTTTTAGAAACGGAGTTTTAATGGGATACAATATTCATGAAATAATTAGTTATGTTTCATTTTCCATCAACAAACATAAACGTTTGATTTGACATTCGTGTTCAACTCTTTGTCGGCTGATTCCGTGATGCGTAAAATTCATGAATAAACTCCGAGAAAGTCTTTTTTGAAGACTCAGGGATAACGTTATGAATGATTACAGGGTAACTCCATACGAGATCGGAGAAGTCATTTTAATGTTATTTTGTTTTTATAATTCACGACCATACACAAGCTCTTGATTTTTTTCTCAAATCTAAGGAAATGTGAAGCGTTTCCATTTTGCGTAAAAGTCCTTAATAACTCAGAGAAAGCCCCCTTTATGGCTCAAACTTAAAATTATAAATGGTTACGTTAGTTTTGTCTTTAGAAGTATTTTTAATTAGATTAAAAATGTAAAATTGTGTTTTAGTTTCATGTTCCTGACCAAGCAGAAAAGCTTGATTTGATTCAAATTAAACGCCTGCATGGTTCCATTGTGCGTAAAAGTTACTGACTGTTCGGGAGCCTGGCCTCACACCAGAAACGAAACCCAGTAATGGTTCCAGAGACTTTAAATTTAGATTAAGTGTAATCGAAGTGTTATGTTGATTTAACTTTTAAGGCATTTTGTGCCTTTTATTCACGTATTTGTTTGGGGTCATTCGCCGCCTGTTTCCACCGTGCGTAAAAGTCGCCAAATAACCCCGAGGAAATTTAAACATCTAAAAAAAAGACTATTTAAGATGGTGGGTAAGTTTAAATAAGACAGTGCATTTAGTATATTGCTGTCTTTATCATATTGCATGACCAAACACTTTTTATATTATTTTATTCAGATTTTACCCTCGGAGTTTTGTGCTCCCATCGTGCGTAAAAGTCACTGAGGAGGAAGCCTGCGCTCAGTTGTAGGGAAGTTTGGATGAGATAACAAGGTTAATTTGATTTAGGATTTCATAACCAAATACAAATACTTAAATTGGCTGCTTATTATTGAAGAGTTATGTTGTAAATGGATTGATTTTTTAGTAAGTAAAGGGGCAGGGATTGGTGTATTTCCCGTTCTTCTCATCCTGTTTTTAAAAGTCTGGATCAAATTTAGCTTTTAGCTAACAACTTATTCTTAATTAAATGTTTTATGGTTTGCAATTAGTTTTTATTCTCTGTGCTCTGGTTAATGTTTGTCTTTAGTTGCATTTGAGGATAAAAAAGTCAAACAGAAAAACAAACAAATGAACAAGCGCAATCGACCTTGTTCCCATGGTACAGTAAATAAACTCTCAGCTTCAAATTGAAAACAAAACACCAGGGGAACAGAAACGAACCGTGCACCTGACACTCCGCCGCGTGCCCAGCTGTGCGTAAAAGTCGTTGTAAATTCCGAAGATGCCTTTTTATGAAGAAAGTTAGGTGATACCAGGTTTGGTTAATATGGTTGTAAACATTTATGACATGATCACACCGCTTCCATCGCTAAAAGCCAAACACAAATCCTTCATTTGATGAAGCTGTAATCATGTTGCTGTTTGTTTCCATCGTGCGTAAAGTGGGAGGGCAAATTGGAGCATTTACAAACATGTATATACAACAGATTCGTTTAAAGAGTGCTTTAATTTTATTATTTATCACCAAACACGAATATTTAATTTGAATCCATGCTCTTTGCTTTTGGATTTCTTTGTGCGTAAAAAATGGAGGCCAAACTGTTTCCCTATTGTCTTCTTATTATTAAATTTTGTCTTAGATTGAATTTACCCTAATTTGATGCCTTAATATTATTGTTTTATTTAAACATAAAACATTTGATTTGATCAAAATTATGCATGTTGTGTTGTTATACTCTTTTTTTAATTACATCTTAGGTTTTTGTTTTATTTTTGTGTGTGTAAAAACAGTAGGCCAAACTGTCCCAAGTATTGTCGTTATTTTATTTTCTTTTATTGAAATGTAACTTAAATTTTACCTTGCACTTTTTGGTAAAGTTTTAAAACAATCCCATGATTTGGCGGAAATTAAATTTGGAAATTAAATTGTCTGTTTTTATCGTGCGTAAAAGTTACTAAACGTATCATCAAACGGTCTATACAATAATAATAACTAATTACTTTTAAAGAGTCAGGGGGGTATTCTTGTTTTAGTCTCTTTAATTTAATTGTTTTATGACACATAATCACTAGTTTTAATCGAAGCACTTTCTGTGTAAACACAGGAGGCCAACATGTCCGGTGCGTAATTTCGCTCTTTTGTAAAACTCTGAAAACCAACTTCTGAAACAAACTTCTTACTTGCGGGGTATCTCGGCTCGGGGTTACTGTACCACGCCGCGGCCCCTCCGCCCCTCACGGTCTCCTGGTAGGACGGCAGCTCCCCCACGTTCCCGATGCCGCCGTTGCAGAAGCCGCCGACGGCCCCGGAGAACTGCGGCACCCCGTGGGGGACGTGGTAGGGCCCGCCGGGTCCCAGCGCCGCGGCGGCTGCTGCCGAGGCTGAGGAGGAGGAGGACGAGGACGAAGAGGAGGAGGAGGAGGACAGGTGGTGGTGGTGATGGTGGTGGTGGTGATGGTGCTGCTGCTGCGACTGGTGCTGCTGCAGCCCGGACTGCGTGACCTGCGGCTGCCGGTAGGCGCTCAGCGGGCCCCCGAGGCTCCCCGCGGCGGGCTCCATTCCGCCGAAGCGCCGGTAGCTGTCCTCCATCGGGCTCAGGATGTCTGTGACTGAGAAGGGGGTGGAGTGTTTGGGGCTGAAGGACATGGCGCGGCGCGGACCCCCGGGCTCTGCTGGGTGCTCTGCTGGATCCCCCGCCCTCCCTCCGGCTGCTGCTTCCTCTGCCTCCCTGAGAAGAAGTCCAGCTGATCGGCTGCAGCGGGAGGCGCGCGGTCCTTATCCCGCAGGACTGTGACTCCAAACACACGGAGGGGCGGAGCGACGCGCGCGCTGCAGCCAACAACGCTGATTGACATTTCTGAGGTAAGTGGAGGATGGTGTGGACCTACTTTCTGCTTCCGCTGAGGCTGTTTACTCTCTAGGTCTGAGCCAAACACCGAATTCCTTCAAACTCACCGAGAGGTTCAGCTCGACCTGATGAAGCCAAATTTAACCTCCAGGTGAACTGTTTAAGGCCGCGGGGACACACCTGGAGCTCACCTGCAGGATCAGGGATGGTCGGGATTTCTGGAGGAGTAAACAGTCTTCATGTTTTAGACTCACATTTTGACCTTTGAACCAGGTTTCACTATGAAAGCACGTGTCTCAGAAACTGAACTTTATGTTTTGAAGTATAAACTTAGGACAGTTTTTAAGTCACTATGCTCTGCTGACCTCAGAAGGAGGATTTCCTCTGTTGGGACATTTCAAATAAAGTCAGTATGGTTGCAGAAACTTTAAATTTAGATTAAGTGTATTCAAAGTGGCATGTTGATTTAACTTTTATGGCCTTTTGTTGATTTGATTCACTTTGACGCCACCTGTTTCCACCGTGCGTAAAAGTCACCAAATAACCCCGAGGTAATTTTAACATCTAAAAAAAGACTATTTAAAATGGACAAGTTTAATTGAGACATTGTATTTAGTTTATTACTGTCTTATATCGCATGGCCAAACACTTTTTATATTATTTTATTCAGATTTTACCCTCGGAGTTTTTTTGCTCCCATCGTGCGTAAAAGTTAACGAGGTTCATTTGATTTACGATTTCATAACCAAACACAAATACTTAAAGTGGCTGCTTAGAATTAAAAAGTTATGTTGTAAATGGATGGATTTTTACTAATAAAAAGGGCAGGGACTGGTGTACTTCCTGTTTTATCATCCTGTTTTTGATCAAATTTAGCTTAACTTTTTTTAATTAAATGTTTAAGTGTTTTAATTTGGTCTTATTTTCTGATCTTTGGTTAATGTTTGTCTTTAGTTCTGTCCTGGTGAAACCAAGTTTAACCTCCAGGTGAACTGTTTGATGCCGTAGGGACACACCTGGAGCTCACCTGCAGGATCAGTGATGGTCTGGATTTCTGGAGGAGTGAACAGTCTTCATGTTTTAGACTCACATTTTGACCTTTGAACCAGGTTTCACTTTGAAAACACGTTTCTCAAAAACTACACTAAATGTTTTTAATGATAAACTTGTGATAGTTTTTAAATAATTATGCTCTGCTGTCCTCAGAGGAAGGATGTCTTTTTTGGGACTTTTCAAATAAAGTTTTCCTCCTCAAATAGACACATTTGAATAATGAGGGTCAGAAAAGTTCATATTTACTCCTTAAAACCCTTTCATGCATGAATTTATTAAATCACATGGGAATGATTTTCAAAACATTTGTTTTTGCTTTTAAACAGGCTAAAAAATAATGTGCAGTCTTTTAAGATGTTATATTTTGAGTCAGTTAATAATAGTTTAGTTGAACTTATAGATCTGCAAACACATACTTATTACAAACATGTACTAAAAGTCTACAGAATAAAATGCAAAATATAAAGTTTTGAATGATTAAGTTTATTATTCATTATGCATAAAAGTGTTCCTTACATTTCAATTAATTAGAGTATATGTTTATTTTTCCTAATTCTTTGAGAATAGAAGGATTTCACACTTAATCCTGAGGGCTGTGGTGCACATCGCTATTTGTTGGACATTTTGGATTTATGATTTAACATTTAAAAAAAAAAAAAGATCATATTTTTTGAAACTTGAGAATGTAGTTTTGGTGTTTACCACCTGATAGTTGGAACTTGGTTAACCTAAATGGTCCAAAATATAAAATAAATATCTGTCCACTGTAGGTAACACTGTGCATGAAAGGGTTAAAATGATCCGTGCTTGATGTTTGGGGCAGTAAAAGCCAAGTGTGACTTTTGTTTTTGGAATGTAAGATCAAGTTTTCTTTTACAGTTTAATGTCTTCATATTTGAGGAGAAAATAATTATTAATTAAAGCCACGTGGGTTGATTTGATATGACTGAATAACTTTCTGTTTCTCCCCTAAAGGACACACTTTCCTCATATTTATATTAAAAAACTATTATATGAAAATATTTTGGATTATAACAGCCAAATTTGCAGCATAAGAGAGGACGTTTGTTTAATTAATGGGCAGTGATGTTTGTTATGTTTTATTTATATCCATATAGCTAGATCTCTATCCATATCTGTATGTTATGTTATGTTATGTTATGTTATGTTATGTTATGTTATGTTATGTTATGTTATGTTATGTTATGTTATGTTATGTTATGTTATGTTATGTTATGTTGGGGGGTGGACTGATTTATTTTAAATTAGGCTACAACTGTTGCTTAAACCAGACTTTTAAAGCCCTAAAAGTAAAAAAGTCTTTATTTGAGGGGCTTTAAAAACCAAGAATCCAATCAAAATCATCAGAGTTTTAAACTCTGTATCTTATAAATGTATATAGGGTTATATAGGGTCTATCTATAAATATACATATAAATATTTCCACCTATAAAATAATCATGTCTTTACACAAAGCTGTTTTTCTATCTCAGGAAGTTTAATTACGTTTTTATCCAGAGCAGTTAAAGCTCCAGTGTTTCATGTTTCTGGAAACCTAAGCTAAAATAAAGTCTGATCATTTTTTATAGTTTAATTTAAATGTCATTATGACTCTGAAATCCCTCAGGCAGCATTTCTTTAAGGTCAAAATATCAAATATTTTACAGCAGAGGTGTTTGTAGTAATCATATTATCAACTGATCATTTTAGAGTAGTTTTTATATGAGAATAATTAAATACTGTTCTGTTTTTTTACAGGTTAAAAAATAATCCAAATCACAACCCAAGCCAAAATGATCACGAATTTAAAAAAAATCAAATTAATTAAATTCTATTTAAATTTAATTATTTTTATTTATTTATTTATTATTATTCATTTAATTTATTTTTTAATTTTAATTACATTTGATCATCAAATCATAATATTTAAAACTACACATTTGGGCTGTAAAGTTGAGAATTCCTCCATCAGAGATTTTTTTTACTTCTTTATTTGTGTTCCTTTAAGAGCCAGAAAATAAATAAAATAAACTGTCATAAAAACATAAGTACATAAACTATGAAGCCAATGACCTTTGCTTAACTTTACTCTCTAACCTTTACATTTTTGAGTTCCTCTTTAGTCTGAAACATGAACGTCACACCTGAACCGTTTTTTTGTCCTCGTGCGTCTGTCGTCTCAGTTTCTGCTCCAGCTGCGCACGAGCCGACGTGATTGAACTGAGATGAATTCAGTGAAATGTGATCCGATCTGTTTAGTTAAAGAGCTCGGACTCCAGATGAATGTGTCTGTGGGACTGTTTTACTAATTCAGAGTTTAATCACAAACTTTAACTTTTATTAATTTGACTTTAGTCCAGAGTTTGTTTGAGATCATTTTACTCCACATGTGTGGAATCTGCAACAAACTTCTTTTCAGACTTTGAATTTAATCTTATATTTACTGTTTAGAGCACTTTATCTGTTTGAAAGCAGCATGGTGGACGCGTTTCTTATTTTCATTATTTTCTTAAATCTCATTTGTGTGTGGGTGTTTTCCATGAGCAGCTTCTTACTGTTTAGTTTATTTTTATTTTCTTGTTCCTTAATAATCAGCCAGTCGGATCGTTCGGACTGTAAATGGACTGATTGGGATGTGAAGACTCATTTAAGTTCTCTAAAGTTGTATAAATTGTTTAAAAATTCTTTATTTGAAGGATGAGCAATCAAATGAAGCCACTGTATGATAATATTTCGTGTTCTTATCCTCTCTTATTGACTTGTGGAGCCAACATCTGGATAATGACGAAAGGAAAAGCGTTTTTTTTCTTTGAATAAGTCGTAAATAAATCCTATAAAAGGTTAAAACTCCGTCAGGAAACTTTGATTATTGGTTTAGAAACTACTGGAGGAGACATGAAGTTCTTGCTCTCTCCCTATAAAGCCCATCAGAGCTATTAAAACTAAACTAAAGCATGCATCCAGTTAATTATGAAGCACCTTTAAAATGTATTTACAAATTAAAAACATCATTCTGTTGGTTTGACACAAACATAAATTTACTCATTCATCTTAAACACATTCGATCATTTTAATCCACTAATTAAAAATATTAAAGCTGTTTAAACATGCCCCATATATGGACTAGGCTGTATTTGTCCAACTCTTAAAATACTCCAGTAAACAAATTAATCAAAATTAGTTTTATTTAAACTGGATGAGCATTTGGCGCCAAACATCCGTGCGTAAAGTTGTGGTTCCTTTACGCACACTCACATCTGAGTCAGACTCGCCTTTTTGAAGAGTTTCTTCCACATTTTTAATAAATATGATCTTATTTCAATTAAATGAGATCAAGTTGGTTAAATGAAATGTAATATAAACACTAAAAAGAGAGAAAGAATCCAAAATCATCCTTAAGCGAAGATCTAAACTCCAAACAAAAGTCTTCAGATTCTGATGATTCCTTTCTAACCTCACACTCTTCTCCATCAGCATGGCTTTATTTATCATCATCATGTTTAGATGAGAAAGTCCTCCCTGCGCGCACAAGTGCTCCATTCACCTTTGCGCGTGCAGCTTCAGCTCAGTCCGAGCAGCCAATCACCTGCTGACCTGCCGCGTCGCGTCACTCCACGTCCCCTCTTTGGTTTTTTTTTTAATCAGACCGTTTTTGGATTGAGTTTTTAAAAAGTAAAAAGGAGTCTCAGAGGTTTTCCCGCCGTTACACCGGGACCAGGATCCAGCGGGGCGGCGCGGAGGTTCACCCCGGATCAGAGGCGCTGCTGCCGGCTGCGATGGAGAGGAAGCCCCGCTGAGGCTGACGGAGGAGGAACACCCAGGAGGGCGTGGAGGAAAAAGATCTGATTTAAAGATGAGAGCAGGTGTGTTCAGGTCATTCAAGGTCAGTTTAAGACGCTGGTAATTCTGATGTTTCATCTATTTATTAATTTAATTATTAATTTGATTGTTTCTTTGTTTTTGGCTGAATCATTTTGAATTTAGAGCAGATTGTAAATATTATTATTTATTATATAATTATATATTTTAAAAAAACATTTACGTTGGTTTGATGAGCTTGCTTCAGTTTCTAGTGTTAAATATTTAAACTTACCTGACACTTAAGTGTATTTAAAGAGCTGTAAAATCTTTAAATTATAAATATTTCTTTTATATTCTTTATATCAAGTCTCAGACTTTATGAAAGAAAATTTAGTTTTTTTACCCGAAAAAAAAATCCGAAATTCTTGGATATATTAAAAGTAGGTTTGTACTCATTTTGTTTCAACCGTTTACTGACAAAATTGTTAATCAGCCAATCACATGGCAGCAGCTGAATGCATCCAAGCATGTAGAAACGGACATGTTCATCAGAATGAGGGAGAGAAGGTGATTTGAATGTGGCATGCTTGATCTTGGCTTTTCAGAATCTGCTGATCTGCCTGGATTTTCAGACACAACTACCTCTAGGGCTTACAGAGGATGGTCTGAAGAAGAGAAAATATCCAGTGAGCAGCAGGTCTCTGGGACAAAATGCTTGAGGAGAAAGGTCAGAGGGGTTGGAGAGAAGCTCAAGGTCCGAGGAAGACTGTTTCTGAACATTCAGACTGGGGGCAGATGGTCCACAGCAGCAGGAAACCACACCTGGTGCCACTCCTGTCATTTAAGAACAGAAACTCAGGCCTCTGCTGGTGTTGTGGGGTTGTTTTCTTGGCCAACTTTGGGTCCAGTTTTTGTTTTTGGAGGTGAGTTAAAGGTCTGAAGTGTCGTAAGTTTGTCTCTTCTCTCTCTAAAGCGTCTGATTTCATCTCTGCTGCAGCTGCTGGACTCTCTGGAGAAGACATTGACCTGTCAGGGTGAGCGAACTTCACTTTTCTTTGTTGTTAATAAATAAATAAAAAGTCCTCCGGTCGATCAGAGAACATTCAAGAGCCTCGTCCTCGACCTCCTCCTCCGTCAGACCTTTTATCACCTTCAAAGTGAATGAGCTCATCCTCAAGGTCAAGTGGACGTCAATGCAAAGTCTAAAAAAACTCCTTTAACGGTGCTTTCACACCAAACACCGAACCAAACAACCTCTGGTTTAAATTTTTGGAAGCTCAGTTGATCTGTGCTTCAGGATGGGCTTCACAGACTTGGCCCCACGCACTTTATTTTTATTTTATTTTATTTTATTTTTATTTTATTTTATTTTATTTTTATTTTATTTTATTTCATTTTATTTTATTTTTATTTTATTTTTATTTTTATTTTATTTTTATTTTATTTTTATTTTATTTTATTTTATTTTATTTTTAATTTTTATTTTATATTATTTTTATGTTTATTTTATTTTTATTTTATTTTATTTTTATTTTATGTTTATTTTATTTTTATTTTATTTTTATTTTATTTTTATTTTATTTTTATTTTATTTTTATTTTATTTTTATTTTTAAAAAGGGATTACTTTTCAACAAGAGGGCGCTGGGATCAAGAGATGGCTGTTTGCTGAATTGTGTGTTACAAAATGTTCTATTTGTGCCCACCTTGTCATAAAAATCAATTAACTATTGACCAAAAATAAAAAAGAAAACAGGTAACAAAGTGAGTGTCACAGCTGGAGGGCATGTGGATTTGGAGGCTTAAATGATAATGACAGTTTTATCATATCTTTATTTTTTTCCTGAGACATGAGATTGAATCTGAGCTTCCTTTTTCTCACACTCACATCCTCTCATTTCTCACATGTTCATGAGTGTTAGGCTGTTTTCTGTTAACATCAGAATCAGAGTTTATGTCTAAGCACATCTGCACATGCCAGAACTTTGACTTGGTAAACTGGGAAAAAAAATAGTTAGAAAAAAAAAAGAATCAGGAGGACAGAAATAAAGTAGAAAATAGTGCAAACTGCATTAAATAGATTTAGAAAAAATCGGCACAAAAACAACGCAATGGTAGAAAAAGGAGAATCAGTGAAGCAGCTTTTAGCCGTTTAAATATAAATATTGTATTCATAAATATCATAATGCAGCCTGAACTTTTGTGCAGTGTAGCATCAGCTCCTTTATGCAGAGTAAATGTCAGCAGGTGTGCCCAGGTGTGAGCACCACAATCATCTGACAGCTCGTCTGTTTGACCTCGCTGATATATATTAAAAAAAAAAAAAAAAACCTTCAGATGGAAAATCTTCAGCCTTGGAGACGCAGGGCTCACCTGCTGGAGAAAAAGACAAACTGAGAGTTAGAAGAGTTATCTGCTTATTTAAGATTTTTCTTTAGTGTTTAAGGTTTTGATTTTTTTTTTACTGCTCTTCAGTCTTGTGTAAGTCTTCTGTAGTAAACCAAACACAGGAGCATAACTGAATGTCCACACAGAAAGACTTTTATTTACTTAAATAAACTTTATTTAAAGGTCAAAGTCCTGCACATGTGACTGTTTGCATCATGCCATGGATTTCTATTATTCTGAATTTTGATTTAAATCGAATAAAAATGCAAACGTGTCCAGTCAGTCAATTTGAAACGTCCAAAAAAGATCTTTATAAGACTGTAATCTGTTTTATTTCATCCTCAAAAGAATTCCTCAGATTTTATGTGCTAAAATAGTTCATGTAAAGATAATTTATGAAGCATAATTAGTGCTCATGGGGACAGAACATCAGATAAATTCACACTAAGCCACACATAATCAAGATTTTAAAAATACTAAATAACATCTACAGCTGCCTACTGTAAACAGTTGTGCAGTTAATTACTGTAAATGGCAAAATATTGTAGAAAAACATTCAGATTTTTGTAAAGTATACAGCATTTACCTTAAAATCTACAGTTATTTACTTCAAAAAGTTCACACAGTAAATACTGAAAATGGTAATAGATCAGAAGAAAATCCACTTTTCCCAGGAAAACTGACCAACAGCAGGAAACAGTTTTTTCCGATAATGTTTCGCATATTTGGTTGAAACCGTTGTTTGAGTAAATATATTTTATTGCATAAAAATTACGTGATTTTTTTTTTTAAGTATATCTTGCTAAGAAGTGGCCAGTAAAATAGTGAAAGACATTGTTATATGACTAAAATACAGCAAGTTCACTGTAATTTAAAATGCATTAGAGCCGTGGAATCATGATAGTGTAAATGGAAAAACAGTGAGGATGCAGTTTTCCATAAGACAGTAATAATGCTGTAAACTGAAAGACTGTAATGATTCCTTAAATGAAAACGCAGGACTAGAAGGATTTATAGAAATTACAATAATTTTTGCATTAATGTAAATAGAGTAATCCTACTGTTAAGACATTTACAGTAATGTACTGGCTTCTTGTTGCCAGAAAATTACTGTAAAATTTACAACAACTCTTTTACAGTGTAGTAATAATTTCCAACAAAATTTAAGTACATCAAACTAATAACTTCATTAAAAAACAGAATGTTTCTTGAACTAAAAAAGTATTTTTAATTAGCTTAACTAAGTGTTTAACTAATGAAATATAGTTTGGTCTAAGGGGGTGCATGACTGGTTGTTCATGTTGCTAATTATTTAATTTTTATTTTATCTTTGTATTTTTATTGTCCTTTTTTATTTCATTTAATTTTAATCAAAGTAGATTTGTAGATTTGTTTATTTTTAGAAGAAGAAAATGGGACAGTCCATGTTAATGATCATATAAATGTAAACATGTGAGATTATAGCCGTGTGGCTAATGTCCATCTCCAGTCCCATTGGCAGGTTGGTGCTGTACAAAACATTTATACACAATAAAAACAAAACAAGACAAAACAAAACAAACAATATGAAACAAAGCAAACATAGTTGATCATCTAAAAACATTTAGGCCAAGGGGCTGGTTAAAGTGCAGAGTGCTAAAGTGTAAAGTGCATTATTGTATTGCAAAATGCTATTTTGACTGCCTAATGCTCAATTGCATATTACAATAATCTAACACCAGCGATGGTAATTTGTGATACCTAGAGTAACAAGAGTTTAGTAGTTTTTCTCAGTGTTTTTGTCCTGCTGGTTGAATTCTGGCTAATGAAGGCCGTCTGGTCCCAGATTACACACAAAGTCAAACCTGATTAAACTGATTTAATCCCCGGTGTTTTGGGGACATTTTATTAAATTTGGGGCCAGATGGGAAGCTGCAGAGGGCCTGATGTGGCCCCGGGCCATCAGTTGATGATCGTTGCTTTGATTCAACATGTTGGCCCTCTGAAATATCAAATAACAGTTTCCCATCCCTGCTGCAGATCAGGAGCAGCTCTTTTTCACCCCTCTTTGGAAATGCTCTGATCTTGGGGGGTGGGGCTGTAGGTGGATGAGCTCTGTGCTGATTGGCTAATGTCTGACGGGGGAGGAGAGGTTTCAAGTTTAAGGTGAGACTTTCATAACAGTCATGGCGTCTGCCTGTGATGAGCAGAAATCACATGTAGGCGGAGTCTGTACAGCTATGACATCATAAACAAGAGGAACGTCTTTAAAGGTGGATGGCGCCCCCTCATGGCCGATTGTTTTCAAAGGAGAGTGAAAAAGAGCTGCATCTGATGACATCTTTCTTTTTTTATTGAAGTTGAATCAAATCAATCATCAACAGACACCAAAAACACGATGATGGTCCAACACAGCAGGTCGTGGACCTTTGAACTCTGAAACTTGATGTTATTTGATTTTTAGTATGTTTTATTATTATTTTTATATAATTTCATTTCATTTTTTTTCTACATCAACCCATTGCTTTCGAAACTAAAAAATAAAACACATTTTTTGTTGGTCAAATAGTTTTCCTTCCTCTTCATTTAGCAACATTTCAGGTTTTATTTTTCCAAATTATCCAATCAGGACACAGATACGTATGTTGGTCAACCAGCTGGTTGGTTTGCCTGTTAAGGATTATCCTGGACATTAATAGATGTCTTTAATTTCTGTAACAAAACTTTTGTTTTTTCATTTGAGAACATCACAGAGAGAAAAATTGAGATATTTAGCAGGTTACCTAGTTTTCTGAGGAATCATAGATTTTTTTTCATCATCAAATTTATTTCCTTTCGCTAAATTATGATTGTTGGAGGATCTGGAAATATGTGAAAAGATTTTTTTCTTGCTCCATTGTATGTCCTTATAGTTGTATTTCTGAGGAGCATGATTCATTTTTTATTTTTCTAGTTTTCAAACATTTAGATGTACAGTATATAAACATAATTAAGAGAGTTAAATAAGGAAAACCAAAGACAGGCTCTAAAATTTGGTGGTAGGGCACCAAAAAGTCAACCACACGGTTACAATGCCAGTCAAAAGGTCAAGTGATTCTTTAGTTAGTTTTAGTTTACTTATTTATCTGGCATTATTATTATTAATACAATTGCTACTATTTTGTTTAATTATTATTATTATTCCTTTAAAATTATTTCTTTTATGTGTAGAAACATTTGCATTTGTGTAGCATTATGAAATCACAGATATGCTCTTTATTGCTGTTTACTGTTTGGTCATTGGAGGAGCTGTTGTGTTTACAATTCAGAATTTCAATTTAATATGTAATATTATACCCACCTTTTCTTTTTCTTTTTACCCAGAAATCATTATAATTATTATAATTTTTTAAAATTATTATTATTATTATTATTATTATTATTATTATTATTATTATTATTATTATTATTATTATTATTATTATTATTATTATCATATGTTTCCTCCTTATAAGTTCATATCACTCCTCTTTTGATCTATCCTCCTGATCCTATTCTGTATATTATTATTATTATTGTAATGGTTTTGATCTTAGCTTTATTGTCCTTACTATACTACATTGTTACCCCTTTTTTAAATTACTTTTTTATATTGAATTTTGAAAATATTCTTTATTATCATAATTATTACTTGTATTATTATTTAGTTTATTTTATTTTATTTATTTATTTTTTTGTTGCTGTTGTTAGTTGTGTTTTGGTAAGTTCCACCAGCACTCTTAATGTTCCATTGAAGTTAAATTTGACTTCTATGTCTCTGTTTATTAATATGTATGTATGATCTTGAAAATGTAATTAATTATTATTATTTGTAATGTGTTATATTATTTAGAAAAACCTCTTAAAACTTGATCAGCTTCTGCAGCCTTCATATTAATATTTCAGTTAGCACGGCCCTTGTGTTTGCTGAGTTTGTTCCAGAGGAGATTATTTGGATGTTATGAGTGACACTGTGATTCAGTTTGACTTTAATATTTAAGTACATTAAATCCTAACTAACATAAATATTAAATTATCAGTCCGAGCTCTGGTGTATTTTTATTTTACATCATTTATCAAACTGCAGGATGATGTTGAATCTGTACATTTTGCTTCTTCCTGCAGATCTCCTGAGATGAAACCACCTGTGACTGCGGCTGGAGGTGGATGAGGAGGAGGTGGAGGAGGAGGAGGAGGCTCTCCAGCCTTTATCTGCCTCCCCCTCCTCACCCGTCTCACCCCTTTATGTCCCCTCTCTCTCTCTGCTTTCTCTCGGCCCTCAGTTTAATCCTCGGCTCTCTGGAGGAGCTTTAGGCCAAGCAGCTGGGGCCCCTGAACGCCTCTTGAAAAGGCAGGCCACTCCAACCAGGACGGGAGGGGAGGGGGAGAGAGAGGGGAGAGGGGGGAGGCATCCAGACCACCTGGCTCCTGAAACACAACACATAAAGAAGGAGGTCCACGGAGCTTTAAGTCCACGGTGAGAGGAGGAGAGGAATCTGGAGAGCAGAGCTGCTGAGGAGTAAAACATCAGAGAACAGTTAAAGATCAGACCGGACTTCTTCTTCATGTTTGTCCTGGTCAAAAAGTCTGGAAGCAGAGAAGTACCAGAATCCAAATGAAAATGGAGTAACAGAAATGCATTTTCAATTTCAGAATAAAGATGTTTTTTTTACTCATAGATAAAATTAAAAATACATTTTCCAAAATTAATTTTCATTTTCTAGTTCAAGACTGCTCATTCTGTGACTTAATTAAAATGAAAAAGAAAAACATTTTTAAAATTTAATTTTCAAAAGGTGCCCAAGAAAATAGTTTCCAAAATTCAATCTGAATCGTCAAATTTGGACTTGGACTGAAATTTTTGTACTATTTTTGCTTCATGGATGTAATTGCCAGATTAGGTATATGAATTTAAAAAATAAATTAAATTACATGTAAAAAAAAAAAAAAAAAAAAAGAAAAAAAATCCTTGAGATGTCCAACCTCTGCCTTTTTTATTATTTTTTATTTTATTCTTTTTCCTTTTTTTTTTTTACCTTCTGTTTTCTCAGCTCTCTTTGTGAACAGTTGGACTGCTGATTGGTCTGAAATGTTTGCACTACTTTTGCTTCACGAATGTAATTGCCAGATTTGGTTTTTGAACTTAAAAAAAATTAATTTAATTTAAAAAAAAAGAAAAAAATCATTGAGATGTCCAACCTCTGCCTTTTTTATTTTATTTAATTTTTTTCCTTTTTTTTCTTTTACCTTCTGTTTTCTCAGCTCTCTTTGTGAAGTGTTGAACTGTTGCTTGGACTGAAATGTTTGTACTATTTTTGCTTCATGGATGTAACTGCCAGATTTACGGAGCCCCTAAAGGGACATAAGGGTGAAATAAAATTGAGGGGTAAAAAATAAAAAAGGACGAACTTTTGCAAGATCTCGCAAAGTTTCTTTTCTTTTAAACCAGCGTCAATGAACCGGGAGTAAAACAGACAATGATGGAGGACTATCGACATCACCCGTGGGAGAAGTTTATAGACTTTTATTTTGGTATTGGCCTTACATATAAAGATATAAAATTAGTTCTTGGCCGCAGACATGGATTTGTCTATAAGTCTATAAAGTCTATAAACTTCTCCCACGGGTGATGTCGATAGTCCTCCATCATTGTCTGTTTTACTTCCGGTTCATTGACGCTGATCTCAAAAAAAAATGATATGCAGACTCTGCATTTCTTTTGCGAGATCTCGCAAAAGTTCGTCCTTTTTTATTTTTTTACCCCTCAATTTTATTTCACCCTTATGTCCCTTTAGGGGCTCCGTACAGATTAGGTATATAAATTAAAAAAATTAATTAAAGTACATTTTTTAAAAAAAGAAAAAAGTCCTTGATGTCCAACCTCTGCCTTTTTTATTATTTTTTATTTTTATTTTTTTCCCTTTTTTTTTACCTTCTGTTTTCTCAGCTCTCTTTGTGAACAGTTGGACTGCTGATTGGTCTGAAATGTTTGCACTATTTTTGCTTCACGAATGTTATTGCCAGATTTGTTTTTGAAATTAATAAAAAATAATTTAATTAAAAAAAAAAAATCCTTGAGATGTCCAACCTCTGCCTTTTTTATTATTACCTCTCCCTTTTATTTTATTTTATTTATTTATTTATTTATTTATTTGCTGTTTTCTCAGTTCTCTTTGTGAGCTGTTGAACTGTTGCTTGGTCTGAATAGTCTGCACTATTTTTCCTTCATGGATGTATTTGCCGGATTTGGTTTATGAATTAAAAAAAAAAGAAAAAAAAATCCTTGAATGTCCAAACATTATTATCCAGTGTCAATCATGCCAGGCTTAAAGTCCAGGTTACCTTGAATTGGGATCAGCCCCACCTTTAAAATACTGATTATGGGATTATTGGTGCACAAACTCCGAGCTGATGACAAGTTTTCAGATTGAAGATTTAACCAGGCAGAAGCAGGATTCTCCTTGACCCCTGTAAAAACATTTTATTTCTTTATTTTTATTTCCATCTCAGCCCCACAGGCGCGCGTGACTGTGGGATTTTATTGACGTGAAGGTTAAACCTCGCTCTTCCTGTTCAGTCTGAGTCAGGAGGAGAGAAAAGACTTCATCTCGACCTGCAGCCTTACACCACGCACGCAGGAGGTCAAAGGTCGCGCCTCCACAAGTGTTCTTCACCAATCATTGAGCGTGTCTCCGCAGGGCGCCTCGGGGGTCAGGGCTCCAGCTCTGCACCACTTGGCAGTTTGATGCTGCATTAAGAAACATGAGAAACATGAAAACACACTCGATGTGTTCTGAAGAGCTCTCTGCCGGCTGTTAAAGGGAGGTGCAGAAATCCAGAGCTGTAGAGCGCCACCATGAGGTCAGTCTGCAGAACTGTTTTAGCTTTTAAAGCTATCACCAACATCTGAGCCAACATGGAGGGTTCTTCTGCACTGTGAGAAAAGTATTCAACATTTTCATCATTTAAAGATGCTACAAGGAGTTTCTAAGTATTTATGAAAAAGTCTCCCTTTTAGATATCTGCCTGATGGAAATACACACTTTAAGATGAGTTTTATAGCATCTAAATAGGTTATCTATAAATGCTATTCCTTAGCTTCATGGTCAGGTCGGACAGGTCTGGACTGGCCTGGATACTCAACTTCAGGAACAAGACAATTAAAACTAGAGCAAATTTATATTATTCAGACATGTCTTAGAGCACTGGGCTGTAAGTAGAGATATATAGCCGGCTACAAAATTACAATACTAAGTTTTCCAAAAATTGCTTGTTGTCACACATCAAAAACTACCGCTACGTAACTAGAAAGAGATACATTACCTCGTGGCTTTGCATCCTGTAAGTTGTTGAAAAAAGAAGTTGTAAAGCAATGCAGAGTTCTGAGGAAGGTCCGAGCTGCATTCATTAACATCACAACAAACACACGCTTTAGCTTGGGTCACGTCTTTACCACAGTCGCCGTGCGTACTCATGGGTAGCAGAGTCTTTGGCTGTGTCCGAAATGGCATACTAACGTACTACATACTACAAACTCATGTGTATATACTGTATACTACATACTATAAGTCTGATTAGGATGCCAACCGTTCACACTGTAGTATACTACTAAGTTTCCCATGATGCATTTCAAACCTCCAACCACAAAAATCAGGAGCACACCAGGCTATCAAATATCTCTGTTGATTCACCACATTTGAAAGTTCAGAGAGCATTTTAGGCGGAAAAGTCACCACGTAGAATACCAAAATGTGGTCATTTGAGCCATAAAACGCACGGATACAAATTTCATTTCGGCATTTCAGACATTCCGCTATGCCGCTATTATGCTATTGAAGAAACTTCCGGTTGGCTCCAAAACAAGAGCCCATTTACAAAAGTTTTAAAGAACTAAAAGGAGATAATAAAAGATGCTTTTATCTTGAAAACGGGAAGTTTGCTAGTGGCCAATTTTTAGCTGAATGGCGGTCGGTCTTGCATGGCGCAATGCATTATGGGGCGTTTGAGTGTGACTCGCATGCCCACCTCGCATACTTAATTTTTTCCGATATAGTATACATCTGGGTATTTCTCGCACACTCAATCTTTTCATACTATCTAATGTGAACACACTACATACTCATTTTGACGTCACACTTGTGAGCAGGACGTTAGTATGACATTTCGGACACAGCCTTTATGTCGCCGGAAATAGATTCTCCTCATAGAACCTTTAAACATTAAAATCTACGGAGCCCCTAAGGTGCCACGGAGAAAAAATATTAATTGTGCTCACGAAATACTTGTTCGAGCGCAATGGTCCTCTTACCTTTGCTGTAATAAGTGTTTTAGTCTCCATCCACTCCGATCATTGTCTTCTGACACCAACAGCATTTTGTTCCAGAGATCTGCTGCTCACAGATATTTTCTCTTTCACAGACCATTCATTAAACCTTAGAAATGTCTGTATGTGAAAATCCCAGTAGATCAGCAGTTTGCGTCAGACCATTCAAAGTCTCTTAAATCCCCTTCTTCTCCGTTCTGATGCTCAGTCTGACTAACATTGGAATAACGATGTTCTCGGTAATGCTTTATTTTAATTTATTTTTTTATCCACAAAAACAACTCACATTGGTGCCACCATGTTGGTACCCAAAAGCACTCAGTTTCTGCCATGTTATTGGCTGATTCCTGTTAACAAACAGATGGACAGGTGTACCTAACAAAGTGGCAAGTGAGGATTTATCTTGTTATTCTGCCTTTGAAGAAGTAGGACCAGATAAGTTTGACTTCTTCCTGCTCCTCTTGAGCATGTACATTTTAACTTCTGATGTATATTATAAATTAGTTATCTGCTTTTTTATTATTTCCTTTATTTTTTTGTTTTTTATATATTTTTGTTGTCAACATGTTTGAAATAAATTAAATAAAAAAAAAATGGATGAATAAAAAATTACTTTTTTTTTAAATCAGGCAGGGAAATGTCCCGCTGTTGTTGATTTTAGTGAATTTCATTAGAATCTGAGCAGTTATATTAAGCTTAATTCAAAGTATATTTGGAGACATGATTATAAACTCACATTGATTTTTTTATGCAGCTACATTTTTAATTTCAATTTTATCTTCTTTCTTTCTTTTTTCCTATCCAACTGCATTTTTAATTGCAATTTATTTTCTTTTTGCCAATGCAACTACATTTTTATTTTCAATTTTAATTTTTTAATTTTTTTCTTATTCAACTACATTTTTAATTTTAATTTTATTTTTCATTTATTTATTCCTATGCAACTACATTTTTAATTTCAATTTTATTTTTTTCTTTCTTTCTTTTTTCCTATGCAACTACAGTTTTAATTTCCAATTTATTTTCTTTCTTTCCTTCTTTTTTTCCTATGTAACATTTTTTATTTCAATTTTATTTTTTCTTTCTTTCTTTTTTCCCCATTCAACTCATTTTCAATTTCATATTTTTCTTTGTTTTTTTCCTATGCAACTACATTTTTTATTTCAATTTTATTTTTTTATTTCTTTTTATCCTATTAAACTACATTTTTAATTTCAATTTTATTTTTTTCTTCATTTTTCCTATGCAGCTACAGTTTAATTTCAATTTTATTTTCTTTCTTTCCTTCTTTTTTCATATGTAACTACATTTTTAATTGCAAATTTTATTTTTCTTTCTTTCTTATTTTTCCTATGCAACTGTATTTTTAATTTCAATTTTATCTTTTTTCTTTTTTCCTTTTTTTCCTAGGCAACTACATTTTTAATTTCAATTTTATTTTTTCTTTCATACTTTTTTCCTATGCAACTACATTTTTAATGTCAATTTTTTAATTTCTTTTTTTCCAATGCAACTACATTTTTAATTTCAATTTTATTTTTTTAATTTCTTTTTTCCCTACGCAACTAATTTTGTAATTTCATTTTTATTTTTTGTCTTTCTTTTCCTTTTTTGTTTTTATTCTTTTTTTCCCTATGCAACTACATTTTTTATTTCAATTTTATTTTTTCTTTCTTTCTTTTTTTTCCTATACAACTACATTTTTATGTTTAATGCAGACGTTTGTATTCCCTTCATTGACGTGCATGTTGTGATTCATACTGAATGTCTGATATTCAAAGACACTGATGCCTCTTAGGTTCGTCATAAAAGGACATAAAGTGACAAAGACAGCTATTTTGATTTGATTGGACTTTTTTAAATCTATTTAATGGAGGACACATTGATTATTAATTTGTGTACGCAGCATTTCTTGTGTGCGATGAATGTGAACATGAAGAGGAAGGACAAGCTTTAACAGTCGAAGGATTTGGGATGATAAAATATTAGATCAATGATGCTTTCATTTCAACACTTGAGTCTGAATATTAGGATGTTTTTAAGCCTTTAATAAAATATCAGTCAGCAGGTAAATGAAGAACATGTGAGGGAAATAAAAGCAGATTTTCTCCTTTTTCTTCATCCTTGGGACAAAATAATCAGGCTTTAGCGATGGTTTTGTCCTCGATCACTGTGTTCAAACTGCTCCTTACGGTGTCAGACATGTTTTATTAAATTATCATATTTTATCAAACTCATGAAGAATATTAATAACTAGTCATAACTAACCCTCTTTAACATTAGTGCTCATGCAGCAGAGGGCCTCCACACTGGAGTTATGATCAGGCTTTTGCTGCCACCTGCTGACTGAAGGATGAATAACAAGGATGTTTCAGTTTAAGTTATATTAATATTAATTAGAATCAGCTTTATTGGCCAAGTACATTTATAACATACAAGGAATTTAGTTTGGACAGGTTTATGTTTACATTTGCTGAATAAACAGCAACAAATGTAAACATAAACATAATAGGAAAAAATAGAAAGAATAAAAATATGTATGCACCTAGTAACAAAACACTACACTGTGAAAAGGTTGTTGTAAATTTAACAGTCATTTACTGTCAATAAGACACCAGTAAATGGCTGTAAATATCTTTACAGTAGCATTACTCTATCTAAATTAACATGAATTTTGTTGTATTTCCTTAAACTGTTTAACTTCTGCGTAGCTGCCCAATTTAAATGCATATAAAGATCTCTATAACTATTTTAAGGACCATTTATTAGAAATATACAATTTTATAAATAAAAAAATAATAAATCAATAGTTAAATACATCATTTTCTATCCAACAAAATAAATTTACTCAATGATTTCACTCAAATATGAGAAACATTACCTAAAAATGTGGTCAGTTTTCCAGGGAAAAGTGTTTTTTCTCCTGATCCATTTGCATTTTCAGTATTAACTGTATGAACATTTTAGAGTTAATAACTAGATTCTACAGTAAATGCTATAATTTTTTTAAAAATCTGTTTTTTTGCAACATTTTGACATTTACAGTAATTTAGTGCTTAGCTGTTTACAGCAGATAGCTGTAGATGTTACAGTAAAGTGCTGTAAAGTTTACAAAAATCAGTTACAGTGTACACTTGATTAAAAAAGAGTATATATGTATGTTCACATGTGCAGAAAATAAATGAATATAAACAATTTGTGCATGCCACATGATGTAGTGCAAAACTGAATAAGTGACCAGTTAAAGGTGAATTTACAAACATTAGTGCAACAGGTTCATCAGTTCAGTTATGTAGAAGAGTTGTGGCATAATAATAATAATGATAATAATAATGAAAGATTGTAACCATATAAGTAACTATAACTGTTTATTTTGGTAACACTTTACTTTAGAGGTCCACAAATTTCATCGCACTTAGGTAATAGTTAGACAAAGTTTTTTCTTATTTCTTTGAAATTACCCCCGAAATTTCATTTGGATTTGGTGAAAATGAGCACAAAACTTCTTTAAAATAATGTCCAAATTTATTGTTGCAACTCAGAATTGGTAGATTACTGTTTTTTTTCCAGTTTCTTTGAAATGTACTCCAAATTGCAAAGTAAGAAGGTGACGATTAGCAAATAATTGATTTGAAATTAAATCACAACCCACCACAAAATGTTTTTAGAAGTATCCCAACATTTCTGCTGTTTCCAGAGAAGCAGGTGATAAACAGCTGCTTAGTTCTTGAACACAGAAGTTAGGTTCATTGTTTCCTGTGATAATTACCTTTGAAATGTTAAGTGAATAATTCAATTTCCCAATAAGCAGTTGATAGTTGCTATTTTTTATTTAATTTCACCAAGTTCTTTAGTATCGAGTTTGTTGATATGCATAATTGAGATCATGTGCATAATAGAGATGAATAATATACCTTTATGATTAGGCCTATAATTTTTTACGTGATACAATCAAATATTTGCTAATCGTCACCTTCTTACCTTACAATTTGGACTAAATTTCAAAGAAACTGAAAAAAAAACAGTAATCTACCAATTCTGACTTGCAACAATAAACTTGGACATTATTTTAAAGAAGTTATGTGCTCATTTTCACCAAATTCTCAAGAAATTCAGGGGTAGTTTCAAAGAAATAAGAAAAAACCTTGTCTAATTATTACCTAAGTGAAATGAAATTTGCAGACCTCTAAAGTAAAGTGTTACTTTTATTTTTACAAAGGTAAGGGACTGAAGCAAAAGGAGTACACACGCAATAATTAAATTATGTTTATTACTAAATTTAATGAGAATTTGGAGCAGCAGGAGGCGATTTTAAGATTTAAATTTTTAAAGGAGGATCAAATCGGTCAGAACTTTTCATTCAAATTTGATAAACAGCTGATAAATAAAATATATAGAGAAAGGTCATCAATGAAAAACAATTTACTAAAAAGCATGTAATTCATTTAATACTCACAGCCACAACTTTGAGGTAAACCCATTCAACTCCTCATTTATAGAAATAGCTAATCAGCCAATTACATGGCAGCAACTCAGTGCATCCAAGCCTGTAGACATGGTAAAGAAGACTTGCTGAAGTTCAAACTGAGACTGGAAACAGTTGGTTCAAGTCATTTAAAGTGAGGATGGACAGACTCCTGGTCTGACGCTCCACAGTCAGATGGTTTAGGCTCAGAGTTTGATGTCAACAGTCGTCATGGAGACATGGACCAACATCTGTGAGGGATGCTCCAGCTCTGCCAAGAATTAAGGTGCTCTAAAGGCGAGGTGTACCTAATAAAGTGGCTCCTTGGTGTTGGTGTTTTGGTGTTTTTCAGTCTTCTTTGAGAACACTGATCTTTATGTCCTCCCGGAGCAGCTCGTTACCCCACAGATAAACTCCAGGCCCCCACAGGCAGAAAAACCGCGGACTTGTCCTTTAATCTGGTGTCTTTTTCTCCTACTCCTCTTTCACGACTGTCTCAAAGCTTTAACCCCCTCCGGATGAGCCGACCCTTGACCCCTTTGAATACAGAGGACCCCCCAACACACACTCAGGGGGGTCTCCCTCGGTTCTGTGAGGATGTTTAATCCTGTCATATGAGCCGGGGGGCGGGGCTAAACTTCATTAAACTGACTTTAAACTTTCATCACTTTAAATCTGATGTCACCAAATAATCCACGTCAGTTATGATCGTTAATCTGTGCAGAACCAAGATGACGAACCAGCCTCACTGTGACCTGAAAATGTTCTTCTATTATCACACACTGCCTGGCCAAAATAAAAAGTCAATACAAAACAAGCTAATACACTCTAATATTTCGTTGTCCCTCCTTTAGCTTTGATTACAGTCTCATTCTCTGTTTCATTGTTTCTTTACACTTCTCCAGTGTCACAGATTTGTCCCTGATCACAGCACTGCCCCCTCAGGCTTGGACAGTAGGCACTAGGCATGATGGGTGCATCACTCACTGTTCTTCTTTGAGGAGACAGAAACTCATCAAGCAGAACATTAAACCACTAAAACTAATATTCCTGTTCAGTAATAAAGTAAATAACTGTAACCTGGCATATTAAACAAGCTTTAATATTTTTATGTTTTATTGTGAAACAGTACGTTTAAAAGTTCATGTTTAACAATAATAATTATATTTAGCATAAAAGCATAATTTCAGTTAAAGACCTTCATCCTCCTGGTGTATTAAACATTACAGAAACATAAAAATGATTTTAATAATCACCAAAGCTGCTGATTTAGGGCAGCTGTGGTATAAACCTCACTCTGAGTGGTGATCTGATAAATCTATCAGTCGCTGTGCAATCTGAAATTCATCTACATTTTGTCTGTAAATAGTATTTTATCATACTATCTACAGCTACCTACTGAAAAAAAATCTGGACAGTAGATTACTGTTAATGTTAATGATCAAGAGAAAAATCCATTTTGCACAGGAAAACTGAAGTAAATGTTTCACATTTTTGTGTGAAACAAATGTTTGATTAAATGTATTTTATTGGCTAAAATGATGGATAAGAATGTTTTTTAAATGATATACTGCTCAAAATGAGAGGTAATTTAGTTCAAATATAGTAATATAAATTAAACACAGCAAGTTCAATGTAATTTAATATGCATTGAAAAAGCTGTAGGATAAAATATGGTACTGTTTTTAAAAAATGTAAATGTAACTCAAACTGTGTTTCTGTAAAGATATTCACTGTATATTTACTGTAACTTACTGGCATCTCAACTCACTGTAAAATTTGTAAAACTTTTTTACAGTGTAAATATTATTATTATTATTATTATTATTATTATTATTATTATTATTATTATTATCATCAAAATACTAAATATATTATTATATAATATATTATTATTATTATTATTTCTTATATTATTATTATTATCATTACTTTTATTAAAATTTTATTAAAATAATTGTATAATAATAATAATAATAATTATTATTATTATTACTGTTGTTGTTGTTGTTATTGTTGTTATTATTTTATTATTATTATTATTATTAAAACTTTTTTTAAAAAGCTACACAGCTTGGTTGAGGTGGTGCTGCAGGTGGTGCAGCGGGTGGTGCTGCGGGTGGTGCAGTAGGTGGTGCAGCAGGTGGTGCGGGTGCCTCACACCGAGGAGGTTGGTGGTTCGATACCCATGTCAGTCAGCTCCTTTCTGAGAGGAGTTTGCTTGCTCTCCTTGTACATCTCTGAGTTCTCCACAGGGACTCCAGCTTCCTCAGACCAAACACATGCTCAGTGGGCTGATTTTTGGCTCTCAGCTGCTTATGTGTGACTTCCTCTCTATGCGGCCCTGTGATTTAACTCTTTGATTCCTGCTGATGTTCCTTGTTGTCGTCTGTGCTGGCTGCCTCTAGTTAGAGCGCGACGTCCTTCATTTGAACAGCATGCAGAGCAAAGAGAGAGGAGCTGAGAACTGAACTGATGAGCAAAAACACCGATGATATTAAACATCGTCTGCAGCAGAAATTCATTTAAGAGTTTTGATCAAAACATCCAAGCTGTGATCTACATTACATTGTGAGACAGGCCTCGACTCCGACAATGTTCAAATCTAGGCTTAAAACAGCTCTATTTAACTGTGCATATGACTGAAAGGATCTTATCTGCACTCTTCTTTTTAAATTTATTTTATAATGATTTATGTTGATTCTATTTTGTACTGTGATTTTAATGCATTTTTCTTGTTCTGTAAAGCACTTTGAATTGCCTTGTGCATGAATTGTGCTCTACAAATAAACTAGCCTTGCCTTGCCTTACATTAGACCTGTAATCATACTTCTTTTTGTTCCATGTATGCAAAATATGAAATCCATGAAGTCCAAGAATGGGTTATTAGAAACTTAAATTAAGACTGAAGAAGTTAACACTTACAGATTTTTATTTATTTGTGATCTTAAGCAGACTTCTGTCAGGAGGAGGCCGTATGTTTGCCCTGTTCCTCTCTCCCCACACAGACAAGAACTCCTTTGTTAGGCTAATTACTGACTAATTACGTGTCTCTTTTTCTCTGCCTTGTGATTGGCTCGAGCTAGCAACCAGTCCTGGTGCTTCCTCCTGTCCAGTATCAGCCGTGATGGACTGCAGCTGCCTCGACCCAGAGAGAAGAGAGGAAACTGAATGGATGGTTTAAGGTAAGTTTCCCTTTAGTTCATGCACAAGATGTCAAATAAATAAATGCATGCATACAAAAGTAAACAACAACATGCCAGTAAGTTACTGTAAATGTCTTTACCAAATCAATAACCTATTTTAATATGCAACATAATTACTGTATTTTCAACTACACGATAACTACTGTATATTTATTCAAGTTGTCATTACTGTAAAATTATTTACACCAGAAATACTGGATTTTCATTCAAAGTATCAAACACTGTAAAAAGACATTTACATTAAGTTACTGTAAATGTCTTTACAGTAGAATAACTCTATTTTAATTTATAGCACTGGTCTGTATTTTCTATAATAGTTTTACTACTGTAGTTTTTATTCAAGGTATCATTACTGTCTTTCAATTTACAGCATAATAACTACATTATCAAAAGCAGCATCCTTACAGTTTTTTTATTTACAATATTATCATCATATTTTAGTCTACAACTTTTTAATGTATTTTAAGTAACAGTGAACTTACTGTATTTTAATTTATATTACTATATCTTTAATTATTTTACTGATAATATATTAGGAAGATTAAAAAAAGAAATGTGCAAAAATTTTTATCAAATAAAATACTTTTACTAAAACTTTTGTTTCATTCAAAGATATGAAACATTTAATAAAATTTTTACCTGCTATTGGTCAATTTTCCTGAGGAAAATTTCCTTTAATCTATTACACTTTTTAGTTACTTAAAGTTTAGACATTTTACAGTTGGTTTAGATTTCATGGTTAAATTGTGTTAATTTTACTAAAACAAGTGTTTTCCTACAATCATTTGGCCATTTACAGTAATAGATACTGTATAGATTTTTTATAGATATTACGGTAAAGTACTGTTACATTTACAAAAATCAGTTACAGTGTACTGCATTTTCTATTCTGCCTTTAAAATAAAAGTGAGCTTGCTTTGTTTTAGTTTGTATTACTATATCTGTAACTATTGCACTGGTCATTTATTCACGAGATATCACTTTGTAAAAAAAAAAAAAAAAAAAAAAGACATCAAATTTTATGCAATCATCTTATCAAGTATTTGTTCCACCCAAAAATTTTCTCTTTATTCATTGCCCATTTAAATAACTTATGTAGACATTTTACAGAAGGTAACTGTATATTTATGGTAAAATACTATTAAGTTTATATAAATCTGGATGTTTTCCCACAAAACATCGCCTTTTACAGAAGTTTACTGTTTGTTTTTACAGTAAATAGCTTTAGATATTATGGTAAATTAATGTTGAGTTTATAAAATCAGTTTATGGTGCAGTTAAGCTCTCAGGATGAAGACAAAGTAAAGATGGAGGCTGAATTAAAGCTCTGCTCTTCTGTCTTTATTAACCGTCATAAATACTCAGCTCATTACAAAACAATCACCATCAACATCAGATATAAATAGATTTATAAAACACAGGAAAAAGCATCTTCTCGAGGTAAAGGGGACACTTCTGCAGAAAAACCACCACAAAAACAACAACCATAAAAGTCAAAGTCCCCAAAAATGATTCAGTTTATCTGGAAAAGTGGACAAATGCCACTGCAGTTTGAAATAAGAATAATATTTTCCTACAGATGTTAACCTTTTATTTCATCTCAGTATCTTTGGATAAGAACCATATCCTCCTCTGATGAAAGAAGAAAAACAATTTATCACAGAAAACAGCAACATTTTCAAAAATAACCAGATAAATGAGATAACTAACCAAAGAGTGATAAAATGCGTCACTGCATGTCCCTTTGGGGCTCCCGTAGTTTAAGCCTCTCAGGAGTTTATTAGTCAAAAATCTCACAAACATGTTTAGTTTTAGACGATTTCGCGTCGGAAAGAGAAAAAAAGTCTTTTCAGTCTTCTGTTGAGATCAGAAACAAAAATCAACACTTCTTGTCCGAGCTGGTGGCTGTTTACAACAAAAAAAAGGGAATTAAAATCAAAATCCGAAGAGATAATGAATAACATAATGTCTAAAAATTAGTCTAACATTTGAAAAAATGTCCTTTAACTTTTGGCAGCATTATTTAGCCTATGTCAGTTGTGATTTGATTTGACCAACATTTAAGAAAATTCTGTTTTAAAGGCCAAATGCTGAAATAATCCAGCCTTTCTTTAAAAATATGGGAGTGATTTAACTGTTATTGGTTTATTTTGTGCACTTGGACAAACTCTGGGCTAAAAATCAAACCTTTAAACTCCAGCTCTGCGGTTTTTCCAGCTCTTAAGTCTTTGTAAAGTCCCTCTGCCTCACCAGCTCCAGTGGTACATGTGCACCCCTGGGAGCGGCTGCGGCAGGCCGGGGTGCTCTGCGCTGTGGGTGGGGTGCAGCAGAGGGGCGCATGCGCAGAGAGGCAGGCTCATCCCGGACCTGAGCGTCGCCTCCAGGTCCTGCGCGGTGATCCGCTCGCACGGTTTTCCGTCACGCAGCAGCAGCGGAAACGCGACGCGGCGGGGCGGCAGGAGCGTCAGCGCCTCCAGGCTGTGCTCCGCGCGCGCGCGCTTCATCTTGTACCGGTGGTTCTGGAACCAGATCTTGACCTGGTTCGGGGTGAGCCGGATCAGTCCCGCCAGGTGCTCCCTCTCCGGGGCGGACAGGTAGCGCTGCTGCCGGAAGCGGCGCTCGAGCTCGAAGGTCTGCGCTTTGGAGAAGAGCACGCGGCGCTTCCTGCCGCGCGACCTCTGCGCAGGCGCACCGGCCGCGTCCGGGGACTCGTCCGTGGAGAGGTCCGGGGATTTGGGCTCAGGACGAGAGCTTAAGGAGAGGCTGTGGACTGTGGGAGAGAGGGGAGAGTTTTTTATTTACCCACTTTGTCACTGTTGTCTTTATCTGAAGAACATTTGACCTTTGACCTCCATTTTGGCCTTTTCCTGAAGAAATTATGCAACTTAAAAGTCTATGGAGATTACTTCTGTTAGCTTTGTTCAGATGTGTAAGTATCAGTGTTTACACTTTGGGGCCACTGTATTAGGTACACCTGCATTAACGCAAATGACTATTCAGCCAATCACGTGGCAGCAACTCAATGCATTTACGCATGTAGACAAGGGCAAGACAACCTGCTGAATCTCAAGCAGAGCATCAGAGTGAAGAAGACTTTAGCTGCTGGAGCCTGATGGGCTGATCTGCTGTCACGCACAACCATCTCTGGGGTAAAAGGGAATGGCCTGAAGAAGAGAAAATATCCAGTGCTGTGGGAAAAAGGTCCTTGTTGATACCAGAGCTCAGAGGAGAATGGCTGGAGTACTTGGAGATGAAAAACAGCAAGACCACACCAGGTGCCCCTCCTGTCAGCTACACTTCGACCCTCGCAGTCTCACCTGAGCATGGTTCAAACCCCACAGCCCACCTGAGTGCTGCTGACCATGTCCATCCCTTTATGACCACAGTGGACCATCTTCATGTCTCAGAGCTCAGATCATCCCACGCTGGTTTCTTCACTGAACTTCAGTGGCCTTCACAGTCACCTGATCTCAGTCCAATAGTTTGGGATGTGGAGGAACAGGAGATTCTCCTCCTGGATGTTTAACAGCTGTGTGATGCTGTCATGGAGAAGCTCTGAAGGTAAAACAGGTCAATGTGGGACTGCCAAGGTGTACCTAATATAGTGGCCAGTTAGTGCTGATCCAAAGGTAAGATGAACATTTTTCCTGTTCAGTCTTAAACTTTCTGTTAATCTTTATTTAGCCTCAGTGTGTTCAGATCCTCTCCGTCTTTAACTTTAAAAACAAAGTTGTGTGTGTGACTGCAGAGTCTCAAACTGAGTTTAGAGTTTTTAAAGAAAATAATGTGAACAACAGTTTCGTCCTGTGAACAAACACACATGATGTGATAATTATCTGAATGTGCAGAACTTCTCTCTTTAACATGGGGAGACTTTAACCTTCACTCTTTTATTTTGACCTTTTAAACCCAGTGTACTTTATTATTTTTTAATTTCATTATCTTTTCCTTCATGACCTACATGTTTATTTAGCTATAGAGCACTTTGTCGGTTTGATTTTAAAGTTGCCCTTTAACTTTTATTGTTATTGTTGTTGTTATCATTATTATTATTGAAATGGAAAATAAAAAAAGGTGTCTGAGGAACTTCTGTTCTAAGCTGTTCAATCAAAAGAATGAAGAGAAAAGGGTCAGATTGTATATTTAAATTTGAATTAAATTGGTTTATGTAATATTTGTTGAACATTAAATTATATTTATTTCTTTTCAGCTCATTTAAAACATGTTTCAAAAGATTTTTTAGAGACTTTGCACAGGCCAGAATTTGGAAACCTGACAGAATAACTCTAGTCAAATAGAGAGGAGCACGGATAAATTGATTTAAGAAAAAGAAAAAGAAATTATGAAATTAAATTAAGATTAGAAAAACTCAGGTCTACAGCGGTGATTTTCATTTTTTAGCACAATTTACACCTGTAACTCTGTCAAAATCTTACTCTACATTCATTTCCATTAGTGTCTTAAAAGTGAGAAATATATTTAACTTTATTTTTTAAACTTTTATTCTTTCTGGTTCATCCCACTTGGATCAGGATCTCTTTTCTAATGAAGAACTTTTTGTTTCTACTTGTGCAAAGTAAAACTGACAAACAGCTGCACTGCCCATGACATAACACAATGATTAAAAAAAGAGACTATCTTAAACTTTCTTTTTTGTTAAATGCAGAAACACAGCTCAACTTGAAATGCCACTAAAAAAGGCATTTTTTCTAAACTGTTAAATTAAAGAATCTGCTGCTGTTAATCTAATGAACGCACCTTAAATTCTGATTAACTAAATTAAATCTTCTAAGAAGTTGTACCGCACAAATTAACAGATTAGCTTCAGAAAAGATGAAAAAAGGCAAATGTTTGAATCTTTTAAGCTCAGAGTAAATGTTAAATGCAGATGTGTGTGTGCTTTGGGTCGAAACTATGAAACTGAATAATAAATTCATGCTGAGTTTCTCTTTGTTTGGGTTTAAAAAACTTTAAAAAGTAAAATATTAACAGAATTCAAAGCAAAAATAAAACTGTAAGGCAAGTGGTTATTGATGGCTCTTATAAGATCAGCAAAAATCAGCTGTTGGCCTCAACAGATTTAATTTCCATTACTGAAAAATTCTGAAAAATCAGCAACATTGTTTTAAGCAATACACAAATGAACATCCCATCAAATATCCAATCTCTTAAAGTAGAAAAAATTCTAAATAATAATAATAATAATTTTTAAAAAAAGGACAGAGAACAGACTAATTAAAATTAAAATAATAAAGTCAATAATAGAGCACGAATAAGATTTGAATTCTGATTCCTTCAGCAGATTTGCTCGTTTTACGCACGAGCGAGTGGTGCCAACATGACAATAAGAAATCCAATTATTATTCTAAATCATTTAATGAGAAACTGTAGAAATAACATAAGGAGAAACTTATAAGGGTAGTTGAAAGCAGTAGAATCAAAAGTAAAACATTGTTTATGTTTCTTGATATAAAGTCAAAAAATATCCAGTTACTTTTTGTCACCGAGATTTATGGGGCATTTAATTTAGAGGAATACGGCATAACGACACAATACTTAGCTGTATTAAAAATGACAAATATTGAGTAATGATTGTATATCTTCAAAACTATAATAAATTAAAGAACGTAAAAAGTTTATATTTATCTTTCAAACGAATGAAAAGAAGTTTAAAAGTACACAAGGCAGGAGATTAACCATTATATAATAATGCCTTGGCCGAAAAATTACGCACGATTTACGCACGACAAAAGTAGTGCCAAATTCGAGGAGTAGAAATAATAAACCTTTTTCATAACATTTTTAAATACAATAATACGACTTTAGGACCCCAAATCCCTTGTGAGTAAATATGAAAAATAAAAGAAGAATATGATTTCAAAGCAGGAAAGATGATTAAAAAACAGATTCATGGTGTTTTCTGACGACTGCGCACAAGAATATAGCGCCAGATTTAAAGGTTTGGTTTTAGACTTTAAGCTGACATATTTGAATACTGATCAAATGTAAAATAAAATATGATAATACGGCCTTAAGACATCTCATTACAGGAAATCTTGAATAAAAGAGAAGTCAATAAAGGATTAAAAAAGCAGAAAAGGAGGAAGATTCGAGATTTTGGGATCGTTACGCGCTGAAGAATCGTGCCATTCAGAGTTACAGTGATGAGTTTAAATACATGAATTCATGTCAATCTTTAAATGTCCTTACATGAGAAGGCTCCTCGGCTCCACATGCCGGCGCTCCCTCCGGTAAATCCAAACACGGGCGCGCTCCCGGAGCCGCTCACTCCCGCGGAGGCCTCCTCGGTGTCGTCCTCCTCCGCCTCCTCGGTGCCCGAGCCGCTCCTCCCGGGGGTGCAGCTGGGGTTGTTGGGAAGGTCCAGGATGTCCCTCACGGAGAAGCCCGTTTTTGTGCTCGTGCTGGAGGACATCGTGCCGGAGGAGCGGGAGCAGAGTGACGCAGAGAGGAGAGAAGTTTCCCCGGTGGTCTGTCCGCCGCAGCCCGGCACAGAGCAGCTCACAGCGGAGGGCGCGAGGCCATGAATGCCGTTAAACGGAGCGTGAGCGCGAGGCGGCACGAGCTGACGCGGGGGATTTAACAGCATGAAAAATACATGAGGGGGGGAGAGGGTGTGTGTGTGTGTGTGTGTGTGTGTGTATGTGTGTGTGTGTGTGGTCATTAGAGCTTTTAGACGTTTGGAGGCCCGGAGCAGCGACCAACATGTGGCCCCTCCCCGCGTGGATCAGGTTCACTCAGATTCGACTTATTTAGAGACTCTGCTCTGATTGCAAAGGTTTCCTGCTGCTCGTGCGCGCGAGGAAAGAATCAGGATTTAAGCAAACATGTGAGAAAAGACTTTGAGAAGGATAAAGATGAAAAAGTGTTCAAATATGGACCAAGTTTAAACTTCTGATTTGATTTTAGCAAAAATCAAACACTAAATTGGCCACACCGCCACCCACTCCCTCAATGCAAAGCAAGGAAACTTCCTAAAAATATTTATAAAATATGAAAAAAGGGAAAAATAAAGAGTGAAAATATATGCATTTTGTAAACTTCACAGCATTTTACTGTAATATCTACAGCTACCTACTGTAAACAGGTTTGCAGTAAATTACTGTAAATGGCAAAATATTGTGGAAAATATTCAGATTTTTGTAAAATTTTCAGCATTTACCACAAAATTAACATGTATTTATGGTAAAATGCAAGGGCTTAGGTTTGATTTTGACATTGATGGGGACATGAAAGCACATCAAGATGGCACTCCTAAAAGTTGATGTGTTTTGCATTTATGACAGTTTTTTTTATTTCATGTAGAGCTGATCAAGCAAACTATCATATTCAGAAAAAAACTACTCTAATTCTCTACTGTCTGTTCCTTGACAGAAATATATTGATGCGTGACACATGAAGAGTGGGACAGTTTGGGATCATTAGAAATTTTCATGGTTTGGTTATAGTCTGATAAATATAGAACCAAAACCAAAAAGGGCTAATACATGTAATCTCTAACAATATGAATGTAAAAAGTCATGTTTTTTAATCCTAGGTTTTATTGTGTTTTTTCCCCACAAACTTTTATTGTTGGTCTTAAACGGTTGCTGCCTTTCAATACACAATAATGCATGGAAAATAAATAAAATAACCTCTCTAAGTATCTCTTTGGTATTAAATACAAGCATTTTTTTGTTATTAAGTTATATACTATGCTTGTGTTTTATGTTAGGGACCATGCGGTAGTGGCGTAATATTGATAGGGACGTGTCCCTAGCATCCCTACCCAATTCCATGCCCCTGGTAAAATGTCCAGACACTGAAAATGGTAATGATCAGGAGAAAAGTCCACTTTTCCAGGAAAACTGACCAACAGCAGGTAAGATTTTTAGGTGATGTATTTTGGTGAAACCATTGTTTGAATAAATGTATTTTATCACATGAAATGATATGTGATTTTTTTTTTTACATAATTATATATTGCTAATGCATTGTCAGTAAATTAGTAAAAAAAAATTATGATCGAAATTAAAATACAGCAAGTTCGCTGTAATTTAAAATGCACTAAAAAGTTAGAATAATGATAGTGTAAATGGAAAAACAGTAGGGATGCAGTTTTTGATAAAACAGTAATAATGCTGTTAATTGAACAGTGACAGTAATGATTCCTTAAATGAAAATATGAGATTAAAAAATGCTACAAAACACAATAATATTCCTGTCAATTTAAATAGAGTAGTGCTGGCATCTTGTTGCCAGTAACTTACTGTAAAATTTGCACCAATCTTTTATATATGGGCCAGCAGTGCACTGTAAAAAGTTTGCTGTAAATTGCTGTAAATGTCTTTACAGTAGCAATAACCTATGTTAATTAGCATCATAATTACTGTATTTCAAACTATAGGATAACTGTTACATATTTATTCAGGTTGTCATCACTGTAACATGATTTACACCAGAAATAGTTTTTAAATTCAAAGTATTAAACTGTATTTAATTCTATGCCTTTAAAATAAAAGTGAACGTGTTATAACTTAGTTTGTATCACTATATCTTTAACTATTTCACTGGTCATTTATTAGTGAGATATCATTTTGTACAAAAAATACAACATCAAATCTAATTCAATCAAATACATCTTATCAAGTATTTGTCCCAAAAGTTAAACATTTGATAAAATAACTCCTGCCTGCTCTTGTCCAGTTTTCTCTTGATCTGTTGCCCATTTCAGTAACTTATGTAGACATTTTACAGGTAACTGTAGATTTATGGTAAAATGCTGTTAAGTTTATGTAAATCTGTATGTTTTCCCACAAATGTTGCCATTTACAGTTGTTTACTGTTTTTTTAACAGTAAGTAGCTTTAGATATCACGGTAAAATACTGCTGAGTTTGGAAAATCAGTTACAGTGTAGCTCGGTCCAGAAGGACTCGGTGGAATGGTGGCCTGTTGATGTCCTTGTTCGGAAGTTTGCTTAGTAGCCGAGGAGGTGCTGCCTGACTTTCTACCCTTGAGCAAGGCACTAAACCCTAAAAACTGCTGGGTAGCCCCTCTTCAGGAGCAGCATGTCTGCATTAATGCATGATCGCAGGACACATTAGAGTTTGTTCCACACGTGATGAAGAGCTGAGAGGTTTGGATGCCTCACACAGACCCAAAGATGGAAAAGTGTCTAAGCCAAAGACCGTTAACTGCTTTAGAAACCAGAGGAAAGAATTCAGCCTGCAGGCCAATTTAAATCATCAAGAGAAAAGTTTATACGTGAAAAAAGGGACTAAATTAGGGCAGAAATGACCTATATATAATGCTGAAGAATTTCATCTTTAATTGTAAATGCACTCCTAAAATAAGATGAGAATAAACTTTATTACTTGGTGAGTGTTCTGTAACTTGCACTGAAATGTTACTGATTTCAGCGGTTTCATAATCCATAACAGTATAAAAGCTCTTTAGCTGCTTATTTGTCCCTTTTTAATAATAATTAGAATTCATGGAGTAGAAGGAAACAATCAGTGTAAAATTTATTTTAAACTTTTGTTTGATCTCATATTTGAACTTGCAAATAAACCAACAGCAAAAAATCACACATTATATAAAATCAGTCTATGAATAATTTAAATCATTATATTGTGTCAAGATCTGCTGTCATTTGGTTTCCCTAAAGCAGAGGGAAGAGTGCACGTTTATTCAGATTTATCCTCTGAAGACACTGAAGCTGCAGCTCCTCCTGAATTTGAATCACAACAGTCTGTTGAGCTGTTCAGATTATATTGTCCTGACTAAATACAAAAGTTTGGAGTGGACTAAAACAGCTGATGGATGAGGAGGTGTTAATGACGGAGGATTAAAGAGACTCATTGCATTTATTACAAAAATTATCTGCTCAAACACAAACCAGAAGCTGTCCAAAAGTCCAGATGGAACTGAAAACACTAGCCAGCCTCAAACTTTAAGATTTAGGATGTCACTGCAGCAATCGTAACATTAAAGCAAAATATTTGTTTGATTTATTTCTGTCCTACAGTTGATTTAAAAAGAGCATCAAATGAACATGAAGTGAAGGAAATTCTCACTAAATAAATAAAAGAATAATTTAAAAAATGACAGACGTCAAACCCAAACATGCACACTTAATTTGGTCACCATATTTGTTAAAAAAAAAAAAAAAAAAGATCTTCCTTTTTTTAATTCAATTTGTGACATCCTCTTGTACTTTTCCACTGAAGTATTTTGTCAATGTCAATGTCAGCTTCATTTATATAGCACATTTAAACAGCCAGCGGCCTACCAAAGTGCTTTACAGTGGAAAAGGCAGACATGATAAAAACAACAAAACAATAAAAACCAGTAAAAGTAATAAAAAACAAATAAAGCAATAAGAACAGGTACAGTACAGTATAAATATGCATACTGTCCAGTAAAACCAATAAGAGTCCCAAATAAAAGTGGCTATACTCCACCAAAGGCCGAGGTGAACAAGTACGTTTTTAGCTGTTTTAAACGTAAACAAACATAAGAGGTCATATTTTTAGTTTTATTGCTCATCTGTCATGCTGACATAAATCGATTTTTCCAAAGACGTTGCAAGAAAACATCCTTATAGGTCAGTTTGACTCAGTTGTTGCAGTAATTAAACTATTCTGATTTCAAATTAAAAACATATTTAAAAACATATTTTAATTAACATTCATTTGACAGGACTGGTAACATTTCAGAGAAAATTAAAAAGGAGAAATAAAGCTTTGAATTCCTCATAATTGTGTGAAAATATCTGATTAATCTCTCTCTCCGATGGTCTTAAGTTAAAATATATGTCATGTGGAATATTAAGTTTTTTTAAGGCACCTTAAAGATCAAATTGGCTCACCTCACTGGCAGATATCTTTATTTATTACAAGCAGTTCAGGCCTTTTGTTTGTTTGTTTTTATATCTTAAAATAAGGAGGATCTGGCAGGTGATGGGCTTCATAAAGGTTGGTTAAATCATATTTTTGGGATTTGAAAATAGACATTCTCCATTGGATCTCAAGTTGTACAGAACCATCAGGTTTTATACTTTTATTTTTTTAATGTTAAACAGCTTAAATCTCCTGGAACCATCTGCCTCTTAGGTCATGGATGGACAACGCAGATCACAAAGTAATAAAATATTGTGATGATCATAGTTTTGTTTACACAAAATACTTTGAAGGGAATTTGCTTCATAGCTTTAAAAATATTCTCAAGAGCTTAAGAAGAGATCTGCTTTAAATCCAATGTTCAAATTAGGGCTGAACGATTTGAGAAAATAATCTAATTGCAATTTTTTTCCCCCAATATTGTGATTTACTCTGCGATTGTTTTAATGTTCCTCATCTTCTGTATTCTTAAACAAACATAAGCAGTAGATCTTTTTATAGTAAAACCAATATGACATTAAATTAATCTAAGGATAAAAGATTTGAGAAAAAGAGAAGTGAAGAACAGAAGCAAAATAGGTATGAAATTGTAAAAACTGGGTAAAAGAAACAAAGGGAAAAATTGGCAGAAAAAAATCCAAAAGTGGCTCAGGAAAATTGACTATGGCAGCAAAATTGGGAATTAAATTTGAAATTAAATTTCAAGATAACATGTAAAAATTCCAAAAATGGTTCTGACAGTGGCCAAAAAAAGATGAATGGGGGCAAAGTAGGCATAAAGTTGTAAAAACGGGGTTAAAAAAAGGTAAAAATTGTCCAAAAGTGGGAAAAAAGTGTATGAATAGAGGTAAAAAAATAGGCAGGAAATTGCAAAAAAAAAAAACTACATCACAATGCCAAAATGTTCAACACATTTTGGGCTAAAAATATTGAACCTTCTGCGATTTGAAAATTGCAACAAGCCATATTGCAATTTAATCTAATTTGCAGTTAATTGTGCAGCCCTAGTTTAAATCAACATGTTCAACAGATTCAGGAGTCAAAAATATGTAAATGTAGATTTAACTGGTAATTTATGAAGAAATAATCTGATTAAATGAGTTTAAATAAGTGAATCCAGCCCTGGTGTTTCAGATGATGTTCAAACACGGCGGAGTGTGTCCGTGTTTGTTTGAGGATTAAGTCAGAGCTTCTTCACACACTCGCTGATGGACTCGATCACACAAACCGACGTTTGTTTTTAACTGCATTTATTTACTCACAAAATAAACAAATAAACACAAACTTAGAAACATGTTTTCTCTTTGGACACAGCTAGGAGAAACAAAAACCAGCCTCTGCTTCAGAATCAAGATTAATAGATTTAAGTGTTTTTTTTTAATCAGAAAATACTTATTTTTTGTTTTTTTTCACATTAATTCACCTGTTAGCTAAAAAAAAATAACTGTGAGCAAATAGGCCAACAGTTTATGATCAACATTTCTCTACAACAGTGATTTCATCATTTACAGTCCATAAAGTCATCAAAAGATTCAGAGAATCCAGAGAAAGGCTGGAAACAACACTGAATGCCTGTGACCTGTGATCCCTCACGACATTATACAGGGACTAGACTGACCCGCTGCAGTCCACGCCTGCCTCCGCTTGACGGGGACTAAAATGACCCGCTGCAGTCCTGAAATCAAATCAACAAGAATGAGGAAGAGTTCACCTCCAAAGCTTCAGTTAAGGCCCTTTTTGTAGCTTTTTTGGAACGTGTTACAGGCATAAAATTGAAAATGAGTGAATGTTTGAATAAAAAACAATGAAGTTGATCAGTTTGAACATTAAATATCTAAATAATAATGTAATTAAATATCCCAAACTCTCTCTAAAGATGTAGATATTAACAGGTTAGAGAATAAAAAGGCTTGATTTTTATATTACCGTAAATCACTGAATACACGGGCAGCAGAAATCACCTCTCAACATTTTTCTGTTTTTTTTAGACATTTCTTTACGTGCAGTGATTTCTGGTGTTTGCTTTGCTTTTGGTTCCTCTTGTTTGTGTGACAATGAGCTGAGCTCCCAGTGTGTGTGTGTGTGTGTGTGTGTGTGTGTGTGTGTGTGTGTGTGTGTGTGTGCGTGTGTGTGTTTGTTCCTGCTGGGTGGTCGGGCTCTGCAAACAAACACAGGACGAGCCGGTGGCCACAAAGGCCTCACAGCCTCCACATTTATCCCATTTCTTCCCCCTGAACACTCTCTAATGGGCGCACACACACACATACGTGTGGGGCTGCTGCGTGTTGTCATGGTTTTCAGGACGCCACCCTCAATAGACCGTCCTCGATATTCATGACCACACACCAACACACGCCCGGGACGTCCCACATCCAGCAGCTCACACAGACACAAGTTTATCTAATTCAAATTCAAGATTAAACTTGAAAAATGAGTGACATAATATTGTCTAAAAATATAGTTTTTTTGGCTTTAACCCAACTGGAAAGCTTTTTTTTACATAATTGTTTATTTATTTGTTGAGAAATTAAAAACTTGACTTCAGCACGTGGTCATAAAAAGGGTTGGATTAAATAAGTTTTTACTTCTTAGTGAGGATGTAAACTTCCTGCACATATAAGACATTGTCAGCAATTTGCCTGAACTGTTTTCTTGGTTTTGAAATATGCATCGTTTTGTTCATGATGATTACACATATTTGTTTTTTAATGTTTGAAAAGAAATATTTTACTAAATTTCTTTCTTTCTTCATTAATTATTACTTTTCATCTTTTTAATTTTAGATCATGTTTGGTTTTTTTGTGTGTCTTATGAGTATTTTATAGTTTATTGTTTCATTTGATCTCTGCTCTACTTTATTTATTTATTTTATTTTTGATTTTAGTCACTGTGCAGCATTTTGGTAAACTTAATTGTTTTTAAAATGTAGCTCTAGCTGAGGCGGGCTTGAGTGGAAATACAACAACTAACCTACAAAATCACCAAACTGAACCCATTCATGTTCATGTCCTACAAAATTAAACTTTTCAGATTCCTTATTGATTCATTGATGATCATTACTGAGTAATTTATGTAAAACTGTGATCAACAGGTTAGTATTAAATTGGGTTTATGATGTCATAGCCATACAGGCTCCACCTACTGTTTTATGTTCATATTTTCTTCCTCTTTTTTTTCTTTTTCAATTTTTTTAGAAAATGGTTGCACAACAGAAGTCCAGAGTGAGCGGGGAAATCAAAAGTGTGGAAAGACAAATACAATCTAAAGTCTGCAGTCTAATAAAGTGCAGTCAATTACTAAAGTAGACATTTTGATTGGTAACAGTGCCAGGGGGTGAAGGGGGGTGTGGCAAATGATGACCTTAAAAAAATCAAAATCGATCTAACAGGCATCACAATCACATAATCATAAGTAAAATCTGTATTTCAGGCTCAAAAGTAAACAGTAAAGATTTATTAAATGGGTAAAACATTGAATCAAAGCCAATTTGACCATTAGGGACAGGTAAAATATAAGTCACACTCACTAAACACACAAAAAATGTGCTTTTTGAAAGCAAGCTGTTAAAACATGTTATATATCTTATTTTTTTTCAGCTCTTATTGATTTTTTTTGTCTGACATATCAAATAACTATTAATTTTCAAAGATTGAAACCCTGTTAAATGCCAGGTTGACACGATGCCACCATGTTTTAGATGACAAAAACATAATGGAAAAACAGAAAAAGATATATATCCGATACAAAGAGTATAACAGGGAGTCAAATAGCCACACTCATGCAGCACATAAAAATAGATTTTTTTTTGGCTTGTTGCCACAATTAAAAATAATAGACATTTATATCATTTCCAACCAATTGGGATTCATTTTCAAACTACCTTCAGTCCAATCATATATATTTAGTATTAATGTATATTTAGAGATGTTAAACTTCGAATGACCATTTTTTGTGATGAAGTGGGAAATACAGAATAAAAAAATTATGTTCAGTAAACTGCATGCAAAGTACATGTTCTTCTTTATCATTATTATTATAAAGACCTGGGATACATCAATGCTCTGCAACACCTCTGATTCATATTCATTGTTATTTTCTGTGGAGTCAAATACTCACACTCATACTCATAAGGTTAAAATGGCTCCACCTTGTGTAGAGCAGCAAAAATGACCAGTTCCAAGGCCAAAGCCCAGATTGACACCCAGATATAAGAAAATGCATGTTGAATGGTTTAATGGAAGTGAGATCAAAAATTGAAGTTTGAATGAGTTTCAATGGGCCATTTTTGTCCTTAAGTGTCCGAGTGTAACACCTGTCTGTACTCAGTGAATTTTGGACTCACTGCAGGAGCTTCGCCGGAAATAACAAGATAAAAACAAAAAAAGACACAATTTAGACAAAATTTATGTCACATGTATGAATACAGACAAAAAGTTCAAAAGCAAAAAAAATGAGAAGAGAATAAAAAAGTCCTTAAGGGAGCTTTTCCAGTGTAATAAACTGTATTACCATTTTCCTTCAATACATCATATATCTTATATTTATTCTACCAGTGTGTCAGGTAACACAGAGGAAGAGTCAAACTGATAAATATCTGCTGCTAGTCATTTATCAGACACTGAACTTGTTTTATTTCTATATATAATCCAATAATAAGTTGATATTGTGCTTTTAGATATCAGTATAGTATCAGCCAGATATCCTATCTTTTGGTGTTTTGATATTTTCCTACATTCTTTTATGAACACATCTCCTCCAAGAGCATTTATTAGTTAGTTAATCAAAAATAAAATAAAATAAAAAAACAGACGTTGTAATCAGCGTAACAAAGAGGAGTTTGAAACGACATTGTTAAGTGTAAAATAATACATTTGTGAGGGGAAGTGATTGAATAGTAAAAAGTTCCAAAGAAAATTATCAGAAAAGCAAAAACTATTGACACAGACTTTGATTTAAATGTCTAAAATTGTGTTTGGCACATCCTCCCCTCTTTCTCCTGCAGGAGGATTCATGGATGTCAGAAATCTTGTTAAATGTTGGTACCTGAAATAATAAATAAATGTTTTAAAAGTTATATAAACTTCTGGACGCCCCCTCCAGACCTCAGCTCTGCCATTGACCCCCACTTTATCCCTGAGCTCAGACTGCCCCCTGCTGATCATTAGAGGAATTACACTTTAGATATTAAATCATTTACGAATTCAGGTCTGGTTATGAGTTTTGAATTATTTATTTTACTTAATCAGATGTATTAAAAGCTAAACCTGCAGTGATGTAAATACTTAGCATCATCCTCACAGATTAATTTAGTGAAGTTTATTTTTACCTCGTGTGCTTTCAATATTTTTAATATTTTATGTACCTCATCACACCAGAAAAAAAATAAAAGATTTATATTTTCACAAAATACTTTTTACGATGTGTTATATTTCACATAGATCTGCATATATATGTAATCCCGAATAAAAAAGTAGAGATATAATCCACAAAAACATACCTGTCACAGCATTTCTGTAAACATAAACATATACCAACTCGTATTTTCTATACCTGATGTTATGCACCTATATGTCATATTTTACCTAAGAATATAATTTCCTACATGTCTTTAAATTTAGAATATCATAACTCTGATTTTAGCACCGTAAACAAATGCACAAATATTTCTGAATATGAACATACAAAAATAATTGTACACCTGTGTGTTCATACACAGCCATCTCACAACTAAATATAGACATAAAATAAATATATTTATGATAAAAATGTTTCTAAACTACATGTTTGATAAAAAAAATCTGCTTTTCTGCAGCTTTAAAAAATAAGTGTTATGACTATGATAAGTAGGCTATTTATAATATTTATTCCTCCTCCACATAACCCTTGCAAATGGAATTTTCTGCTATTTTTAGTCTGTTTTATTTTGTTTTTTGTTTTTTGTTTTGTTTTGGCCCCAGGTCTCCAGTTAACAGCCTACACTGTCAATAATTTCAGACAAATTTTATTTATACCATTTGATGTGCGCTTGTTATTTTAATATTTTGTGTGTAATGACTTTATATTCCCAAAAAACAGGCTTTCTATCTCCAAGATATAAATCATGAGTCCAGTAAGGGTAAAGCTGTAATTCATTACTTTGTCCAAAAGGTGGCGCTATTCCATTAAGATTGATGCCTCTGTATGAAGTTCAATCAGATATATGATCATGATTCCAGACATCTTCAGTGTTTCATCGTTAAATTATTATCTGACAGATTAACACAGTTAATTTATAGAATATTAAAATAACTTTAATTTTTCCTGTGACCAAATTCAGCTGGAATAAAGAACAAACTTTAAAGAACGTTAACATGTGCCGGACTTGCTTCTAATTTTGAAGAATTAGCTGGTTAATAAGTTTAATAACTCTGTCATATGATTTTCAGTTCTTTTCAGTAAGTCCTGCAGAAACACATCCTCATATGTTATGTTTCTTATTTTTCCTGTCATGATAAATCACGTCTTCAGAGCTGTAACCGTGAGTCGAAGATGGGTCAGTATCTATTCACTATTCAGTGATTCAAACTTTGTTTTATTTTTTAGACCACAAATAAACCCTCCAGGCCTGTGGAAAGGTTGATGGATCAATTTTGAGTAAATAAAGCTGGAGAGATAACGGACTGATGGAGGAGAAATGAGACAAAAAACAGCTCTGTTGTCTCAAAATGATAAGAAAATAACCCAAGTGATTTGTTTGTTTGGCAAAAGGATCATCCTCTGTATCCTCATGATTTATTATGTCTTAATTAAAATGAGCTGATGGACTGTTACAGGGTCAAACAGCACTTTTAAAAGTTGGTTATCAGCTTAAATTTAATATATTTTGCTACAAATTCCACAGTAAATAATATGAAACGCAAACCTAAAACAACAGCAGGACGATAATACAGGACTGAGAAAATTTGGTGTTAAATCTTTTACCTTCAAAAATTCATTTGTTGGTAAAATTGTGTTCCTGCCTCTTTATTTAGCAAAAAAAATTTATTTTTCAGATTATCCAATCATAGAGCAAACATGCAGGTCAACCTGCTGGTTGAGTTGCCTGTTTAAGGTCATTCTTGGCATGAATGTATTTCTTTCATTTGAGTTACAGAATTTCTTTTTCATAACAACACAGAGAGTAGAATTTCATTAAAATAAACTTCATTTATGTCACATATTTCTGCATTGTACCCATCTGGCTAGCTTTGAGTAATTACATGTGTGTGTTTTGTGTGTGGCAAAGATGTTTGTGAGAGGGCATAGAAATGATATGTGGAAAGATTTTATTCTTATTTGGATGTTTGCTTTTGTTGTTTGATTGTTTTATATTTGCTAGTTTTATAGTTTGACTGTTTTATTGTTTGATAGCTTCGTTGTTTGAGAGTTTTATTGTTTGATAGTTTTGTTGTTTGTTAGTTTTGTTGTTTGATTGTTTTATTGTTTGATAGTTTTGTTGTTTGGTAGTTTTGTTGTTTGATAGTTTTGTTGTTTGTTAGTTTTGTTGTTTGATTGTTTTATTGTTTGTTAGTTTTGTTGTTTGATTGTTTTGTTGTTTGTTAGTTTTGTTGTTTGGTAGTTTTATAGTTTGACAGTTTTATTGTTTGATAGTTTTGTTGTTTGATGGTTTTATTGTTTGCTAGTTTTGTTGTTTGTTAGTTTTGTTGTTTGATTGTTTTGTTGTTTGGTATTTTTATAGTATGACAGTTTTATTGTTTGACAGTTTTGTTGTTTGCTAGTTTTGTTGTTTGATAGTTTTATTAGTTGATAGTTTTGTTGTTTGATAGTTTTGTTGTTTGGTAGTTTTGTTATTTGATAGTTTTATTAGTTGATAGTTTTGTTGTTTGATAGTTTTGTTGTTTGGTAGTTTTGTTGTTTGATAGTTCTATAGTTTTGTTTGATTGTTTTATTGTTTTATAGCTTCGTTGCTTGATAGTTTTGTTGTTTTGGTAGTTTTGTTGTTTGATAGTTCTATAGTTTTGTTTGATTGTTTTATTGTTTGTTAGTTTGATAGTTTGAAAGTTTTGTTGTTTGATAGTTTTGTTGTTTGATAGTTTTGTTGTTTGATAGTTTTGTTGTTTGATAGTGTTGATGTTTGATAGTTTTGTTGTTTGGTAGTTTTGTTGTTTGATAGTTTTATTAGTTGATAGTTTTGTTGTTTGGTAGTTTTGTTGTTTGATAGTTCTATAGTTTTGTTTGATTGTTTTATTCTTTTATAGCTTCGTTGTTTGATTGTTTTATTGTTTGTTAGTTTGATAGTTTGACAGTTTTGTTATTTGACAGTTTTGTTGTTTGATAGTTTTATTGTTTGATAGTGTTGATGTTTGATAGTTTTGTTGTTTGGTAGTTTTGTTGTTTGATAGTTTTACTAGTTGATAGTTTTGTTGTTTGGTAGTTTTATTGTTTGATAGTTTGTTAGTTTGATAGTTTTGTTGTTTGGTGGTTGGTAGTTTTGTTTTGTATTTTGTATTTACTTTATTAACTATTTTACAAGGCCAGCACACATGTTAATATAGCTGCTCCATCGTTAGCTAATAACTCATTTGTATCTCTTGTTTCTGAGCAGTTAAATAATTGGGATTGTAAGAACAGCAGTATAAATGTGTTTTGGCAAAAGAGATTCTGTTCAAAAATCAGTTTAGTAAAGATAAATACTATGTGTAATGTTTCCTCTAGACTTTTATCAGACAGAAAGGGACACACCTCTATATGCACTTCTCTAGACTTGATAGTCCTGCGGTACATCATATTTTACAAACGTGAGTCTATAGAACCAAAGAAAATAAATTTGAAGTATAAAACTATCACAGACATACAATATATGTTCCATGCACAGAAAGATACACTGTAAAAGGTTGTAGTACATTTTACAGTAACATACTGACAACAAGATGCCAGTTCTTTACAGTAGAATAATTCATTTGATTTTCAGCATTATTACTGTATTTGCTGTAACGTTCAACTTTCAAAACTTTTATTCGAGAACCAGTGAAGTTTATTCTGATCTGTGTTTTCTTATTCTGTCCTGCAGGCGGCGCCACCGCTCTGTTCACTATGATCACAAAGACCGTCTGCACACTGCAGATAGATAGATAGATAGATAGATAGATAGATAGATAGATAGATAGATAGATAGATAGATAGATAGATAGACAGATAGATAGACAGATAGACAGATAGATAGATAGATAGATAGATAGATAGATAGATAGATAGATAGATAGATAGATGGATAGACAGACAGACAGATAGATAGACAGATAGATAGACAGATAGATAGATAGATAGATAGATAGATAGATAGACAGACAGACAGATAGATAGATAGATAGATAGATAGATAGATAGAGCAAAAGAGAGAGAGAAAGATTGATGTAGGGATGGATGGATGGATGAATACATAGTTAAACAGGTTTTCTGCACCAGACTACTCACTGCATCAAGAGTAAGTGTTGTTTTTTTTTAATCAATGTGTTTTCATCATAAACTAAAATAAATGAATTTCACAGGTTTTGCTGACCTGTACTATTTTTTTCCTGCTGATGCTGTATGTGTAATAAATCAAATAAATCAATTTTATAATCAATATCCAACCAGATCCACTAACCTCCTGATGCTTAAAGTTCCACAGGTCAACACTTTATTTGGAAGAACTGCTTCCAGCTTTTGTGCTGCGTTCACTTTGAACATTTTACAACAAACATTTAAACTGCAAGAACTTCAGTCAGTTCAGAACAATGATAATGAATTATGCTGCTTTTAATGTGACTGTTTTTAATTGTGTTGTGTTGTTGGGGTTGAATAAATTAACATCAGCCTCTGTTAGAAAACATGTTATCTGCTGTGTCTGCATAAGGACAGTATAATAATGCAAGGGTCAGTTTTAATGCTCTTGATGGTTGGATGGATCATGTGGTGCAGTAACTTCTATATATTTTGGTCTTTAGAACATTTGTCCTCGTCCACAGTTTCAGGCTAAGCTCCCCTCTGAAGCAGCTTTAGAGTAAACTCAGCTCCACGCTGCAGTCTCTCCTGCTGGATTATAAACTCTGTGGGGACCTCGATCCTAAAGCAGCTGGTTTCTGCTCATTTACAGAGACATCTGGATTGTCTTCTTCCAGAGATCCTCTGAGGGTTGACAGATTTGAAGGTTAAATCCATGAAGATGCTCGCTGTTGTCATCCTGCGGTGAGTTTAACCCTCTGATGACGGCATGATTTCTCTTTTCTCTTTTTGTTAAGAGCTGTGGAAACATGGACAGTGCTTCACCTGCTCTGAAAATAAAAGCTGCAGATGTGAGTAAGGGGGATACTCTGATGTTTAGAGTCTTGTTTGGTAGATTTGATATCTCCCTCTTTAACACTCAGCTGCTGATAACACATTTATCAGACCTCTGGGTGCTTTACATTCAATGATGCTGCTCACAAACACAGCAGGGGGGCTTCAGGGGTGATAAGAGTCATTTTAGATCCACAGGAATAAGACAATATACCAACTCAGGCACTCTATGATCTTATTTCTCATAATATATGACAGTTTGGGCCCATCATTCACCTTCATCAATCTTAAATCTTTTGTCTTTGTATAATAAAACCCTAAAAGTTATGTTCAAAAATCTTTTAGTCACATTTAAAAAAAAAAAAACACAATCTACAGAGCTTTAAAAGCTTTGTGCCGTTTTATTTTCTTAAATTAGTTTTCAAATGACAGTCCAAAAAAAGGACCATTAAAGGACTTCAATAAGCTTAAAGTGCTCCAACAGTTAAGTCAACAATTAGTCAAAAAAATGTTCAACAAATGGTTGAAATACAGCCTGACAAATGGTCCTCAAATAGTCAAAATGATGGGTGAAATAGTCCTTAGAAGTCCAACAACTAGAGCAAAAATATGATCCAAAAATCTAAGGAAGCCTGACAAATACTCTAAAACAATGTCCAAACAACAGTCCAAATCATTGCTAACAAAATCCAAAGAAATAGTCTGTTAAATGACCAAAGTAATTCTAGAATGTCAAATAGATAGTTTAATACAGAATCATTGATTAATTAAAATACAATAAAAATAGAGGTCAAAATAGTCCTTAGAATGTTGGACAACAAGTTGAACAAATAGTAAAAAACGGTCCAACAAATGATCGAAGAAATATTTCATAAACCTCATTCAAAACAGTCAAGAAAAGGTGTACATAATGCCCAGCTAACCATCAAGTATGGTCTAAAATAGTCTTTAAAGCAGTCTAAAAAATAGTTTGAAAAATAGTTAAAAAAATCAGTCCAACAACAGTTGTTAATAATTCCAACAAATAGTCAAACAAATAGTCAAAAACAGTCTTCTACACCAGCAAAGTCCCTCCCTGATAAAGATTTCAAAGCAGACTCAGATTAAAGATGTTCAAACTCTTTTTTAGAAGAACAAATTATCAGACAACGCCAAGGATCATAGACCCAGAAAACTTAGAGCAGCAGATGAAACGCTTATCATAATCGATTTACTTTAATATCTGAAGAGGTCTTTCAGCTCAGAATTGGCAGAAACCAGAGGTGGTCTTCACCAGGAAATGTCTGGATTTCATCAGATGTACACACTTAGCCAGGCTTTAGACCACTTATTGTTGGAGTCCTACCCTCTTCTTAGATCAACTTTTTATTCTTCTAATTTGCTCCAATTCCAGTTTTTGTTCTGGTCCCCAAATGGCTACACAAGCCCATCATTGAAGGCCTGGTGAGTTTGTGAAGTGATGATATTATAGAGTATAGAAGGTGATATTTAAAGATGCTGTGAGGAGTTTCTAAGCAATTACAAAAAAGTCTCCCTTTTAGATATATGCCTGATAGAAATACACACTTTAAGATGAGTTTTATAGCATCAAAATAGGTTATCTATAAATGCTATTCCTTAGCTTCATGGTCGGGTCGGACAGGGCTGGACTGGCCTGGATACTCAACTTCAGGAACAAGACAATTAAAACTAGAGCAAATTTATATTATTCAGACACGTCTTAGAGCACCGGGCTGTAAGTAGACATATATAGCCGGCTACAAAACTACGATACTAAGTTTTCCAAAAATTGCTTGTTGTCACACATCAAAAACTACCGCTACGTAACTAGAAAGAGATACATTACCTCGTGGCTTTGCATCCTGTAAGTTGTTCGAAAAAAGAAGTTGTAAAGCAATGCAGAGTTCTGAGGAAGGTCTGAGCTGCATTCATTAGCATCACAACAAACACACGCTTTGGCTTGGGTCACGTCTTTACGACAGTCATCGCACGTGCTCATGGGTAGCAGAGTCTTTATGTCACCAGAAATAGATTCTCCTCATAGCACCTTTAAGGGAAACTCTCTCCAAAGCTGAGTCCATGTCATCACTTATCAGGCGGTAGAGACAATGAGCAGGACTGTAGCAGAGTCAAGGTCACAGGCTTATGCATACACATCCACTATGGCACACATTCAGACATTCTCCTCCAACTAAACGCCTTCTTTGCCCCCAACCTGTCTTTGTTGTGTTATACTGCTGATGTGCTGAGGTATTTTTTTCCAATCCCGCACCGTGCTCCTCTAACAGGTGCCTAGTTTGGAATGTTTTTTCCCCTCTCCTCTCCTCCTGTCTCCTTTTCTGCAACCCTGCTGGCACAACTGGTTTCCACTGCTTTCCGGTATTTTTGTTGTTTTTAATTTGTACAGCGTCCTTGGGTGTCATGAAAGGCACTTTAAAATAAAATGTATTGTTATTTTTATTATATAAAAGAGGTTTAGATCATAGCTGTCAAGTTTTAGATTTAAAAATAAGGGACATTTCCCGGCACGCAGCCCCACCATCCCAAACTAGCTTCAGTATCCCTCACATCTTCAGACAGGTGTACAACAAAGCTAAAATAAACACTTTGTTTTCTTGGTTTGTTCCGCTGTGGGCTCTAATCTCATGACAACTGCCACTCAGTCCACTGTAGGTGGCAGTTCTCGCGAGGCTTCTTCTTCTTCTCCTTCAGTTCACGGCGGTTGTTGTCCATCATTTTGGTGCTTTCCCGCCATGGATGTATTATGTTTTATAATACATCCATGATTCCCGCCCCATTCTTGCGACGAGGCTAGTGACAGAGTTCAGTTTGGAGAGACAATGGAATGTTTTTTTGTTCATTTTTATAATACAGGAAATTTACGGGAAAATACTAATTCGTGAATATGGCGGGAAAGAGGGATAAAATACGGTAGTGTTCCAGTCAAAATGGGAGACTTGACAGCTATGGTTTAGATTTCAAAACAGGCTACTTTTACTGAAGCTCCCAAATCAATAGGGAATTTGATCTTTTTTTTGTTTGTTTGGGGTTTTTTTAAGGTTTTTGGGGGGCATTTTTTTGGTCTTTATTGATAGGAGAGAATGACAGTGGATAGGTCCAAGAAAGGGGCGAGAGAGTAAGAGAAGACACTCTGCAAACTGGCCACAGGCTGGATTCGATCTGCGGCAGGCATAAGTAAATATATGGGACGCGTCTTGATGCTAACCACTCTGCCAAACCAGCACCCCAGGTAATTTTATCTTTTTAAAAGGAAATGCAAGTATTCATGTCTGTTCTAACTGCTTGAAGGGGCCTAAGAGAGCTTTCCTCTTCTTGGTCTTCACTGAAGAACTGAAAACAAGGCTGAAAGACTCAACTGTGCAAAAACAGAGGATCTGAAACAGTTACAATGGCATAGAAGAGAATAAATGCAAAAAAGTGGTGGAGAGTTCAAAAAACACCAAAGTGGGCTTATCCAAGACACCTCCCCAAATAGAGTTAATACAATAATAAAACATATAAGAAGACAAAGAAATACAATTTAATAAAATGAAATAAACTCAAAATAACTCAACAACAAAGAAACAACAAGCAAATGAATAGTGAGTGTAATCAGGCAACAGTGAAGGATTGTGGGTGCATTTCTGCAGATGGAGACGTGGTTTAGGTCTGGATTAATGGTGTCTACAATGCTGAGAGATACAAGCAGATACTGATCCATCATCCATCACAGAGACAGCCGACCTACAGAGGTCAAGAATCCTGAGTGTTTAACCTGAAATTAGATGAGAACTCTTCCTTAGGTTTGAGTTTTTTCTGCATACCTGGTTCTCTGTGGAGGAGCTGAAATTGTCTTCATGAAAATAGTCGACTTAAAGAAACAAAAACACCTTGATTACCCTGGCTGTGACTCAAATCTTCATAAAAGGCTAAAACCAGAGTCAGACTCTTTCCTGGCCTGATATTTGTCTACCTTGTGTCTGTGGAAAGCTTCAATAATCTCCAATAAAACATTTCAGAGAGCATTTGGTGATGGGTGGCCCGCCCTTTTGACTTTAAGCAATTAATTCAGCTTTCTGACATCAAACCGCCGGCTCAGCTCGACAGCTTGGAGCTCAAATAAAAAAATAAAAAAGGCGAGTTCTCCTGGGAACAGAGCAAAGATGGCAGGCTCCTTTTCTGCTCTGTTTGCTCAGTGCCTCTGAGAGCAATCTTCCCCCCGGCATGGAGACAATGATCGGGCGGAGAGAAAGGCCCAGAGACCGGGAATGAACAGTTTGGAGTATTTACTCAGTGGAGGAGCCACCACAAAGGCAGAGGCAAGGCGTTCCCATGAATCAAGGCGCCGTCTCAGGCCTCTTTTTGTTTTGTGGGTCTGCTTCTTCTTGAGCTAATAGACGACTCTACAGATAACCAGCCTCACGTCATTTAGGTCCTTTTCTCCGTAAAACTGTACCATCAGGTGACCCGCTCTGCTTTGTTTTATTTGGCTGCTGTTCTCTGAAGCTAACACACGTGGAGCCCAAGATTAACTCTCAATATCCATGCATATATCGAGTGCTTCCTCTCTTCAAACGAGGGAGGATGAAGTCCACATTCAGGCCGGTGACGCTGGCGTTTAGCTGTAGTTGACCGTTGCCCCGCCAAATTTTTATCCCCGCCTAAAAAACAAACCCCAACTCTCTGGGTGGCCGCGTTGGAGGTCTGAAAGGCCTCCAGAGTGACGCTTAAGCTCCTTTTACCTTCAGAAAGCGTCATTGTACATGTCTGTGAATGGAGAAGTGATGTTTGTTCAAGATTTTATTGAGTGTCTGCAGCGTAAAGACGTCACACTGATGTTCTCACCACTTTAATGGAAGATTTTAAGTAAAGTCAAGAGATAGTCCAAGTCCTCAAATCAGTTCAAGACTTCCTCAGAATCCAAACACTATAAGTATCAATGTTTTAATTAAATAAAAGTACATTTAAGTGGCCTTTAAAGTCAGACAGTCCAACAAATGTGTTAAAACAACCCAACAGATGGTTGAAAAACTCCAACAAATGACCTGGAATGTCCATAAAAATGGTCTGAAATAGTCCAAGAGAAGGCTCCTGCAGATAGTCAAACAAATTATCTGAGATATTACAAAAACAGGTTTGGAAAGACTAATTAGTTTAAGAAATTTAGTACAAACAAATGTCCAGAATGGCCCAGCAAATAGACTATGCTGACTTTTCTGCTTTGTAAAATTGTTAAATGAAAGTCCAACAAAAGGACCATAAAAGTGCTTCAAAAAGCTTGAAGTGCTCCAGCAGTTAAGTCAACAAATACTCAAAAAATGATCAAAAGGTTGTCAACAAATGGTTGAATTACAGCCTTACAAATGGTCCTCAAATAGTCAAAATAATTGGTGGGAAATAGTCATAAGAAGTCTAATAACTAGAGCAAAAATATGATCCAAATATGCAAGGAAAGCCTGACAAATAATTTTTTAAAAACAACAGTCCACATCATCAAAAACAAAATCCAAAGAACTGTCAAAGAAATAGTCTGAAAAAATGACCAAAGTAATCTAAGAATATCAAATATATAGTTCAACAAAGAATCTTTGATTAATTAAAATAACAATAAAAATAGAGTTGGACAACAAGTTGAACAAAAAGTAAAAAACGGTCCAACAAATAATCTAAGAAATATTTAATAAACCTCATCCAAAACAGTCAAGAGAAGTCATACATAATGCCCAGCTAACTGTCAAGTATGGTCTAAAATAGTCTTTAAAGCAATCTAAAATATAGTTTGAAAAATAGTTAGTCCAAAACAGTCATTAGTTATTCCAACAAATAGTCAGACAAATAGTCAAAAACAGTCTTTAATAGTCCCAAGACAGTATTATAGTAATACTCCAAGAAACAGTCAAAATAATTGTCTTACAGATGGTCAAAAAGATGGTCCAAAATAATCCTTAGAAAGTCAAACATATAGTCTAAGAAATAGCCAAAAAGACTGTCCAAAATGTCAAAAGAAGGTCTGACAAATAGTCTAGTAAATGTCTTCAAAGATGGTCCTACAAATGGTCTTAACAAATTAAATAGTCTTCAAGAAAGTCTAACAAATAGTCTAAAAATAGTTAAAATGGATGTCCTAAGGAATTCTCGTCAGTTACATAATCAAAACATAGTCCCACAAACCTTCAAAATGATGGTCCAAAATAGCTGGAGAAAAGTCTTACAGTCTTTTGTAGTCCTTAGACAGACCAGCAGCATATGGTCAAAAAAGATCGTCTCACAAATGGTCAAAAAAGATGGCTCAAAGCTATGATAAAGTCCAGCAAACAGTCAAACAGTTGAGCTGGCAGTTAAAGGGTTAAGCAAGAGAAAAGCTCTTAGATGAATGTAAGAGCTGAAATAAAGCAGATTGGTAAAGACAGAGAGACTCTTTCTGTTTTTAGCCCACACTTTATCCATCAGATGTAAATAACCTGATCAAATCAAATCAAATCAAACTTTATTTCTAAGGCACTTTTCATACTTCAAAGCAACACAAAGTGTCTCACAGAGGCTAAAAACAACATGAAAACAGAAAACCCGGCTACCCCCCTCCCACAAATAAAGAGACATATCCAGACACACACTTGCAGACATCAACATACACACACACACACCTGCACACACACACACACATACCCACAACATTCATACGAGCTGTCATAAAAGAGACAGCGAGAGACAAGGCTGTGCCCCGAGGATTGAGGCAAGGAATAAGCTACCTTTGGGGGCCATCAACACTGAGGAGGGCTCCCGGCCCATGAGGAGCTCAGTCGGAGACTTTCATCCTCCCGCACAAACACGAGGCCCCACAACACAGTGCAGGGGCCTTCGGCCATGCAGGCGGAGCCGTCCCCCAGCAGCGGCCCCAGAAATGGACCAGGAGCAGCTCCCAGCGTGGAGAGCCCCCATGAGGAAGCACTGGAGCTAAAAACCATCATACTAAAACAATAATAAAAATATAAGAAGAGAGATAAAATAACATAAAATGGATAACAAATTACGAATTAAATATGATAAGAAGTTTGACTAAAAGAATAAATAAGTTATAAAGTAATAGAAGAATAAAAATAAGGAATGAATAAGTCGATCAAATCAATTAAACGCTTGATTAAAAAGGTGGGTTTTAAGCCTCTTTTTAAAAGATGTAAGATGTTAAGATGTAAATAAGTGCTTACTTAAGTTTCATTCTCATTTCATATATTTTCATTTTAGTTGTATTGATTTTATTTTGCTTTATTTGGTTAAACTAATGCTCCAATCTATTCTCATCTGATATTTCCAACTGCTATACTGTGTTTTCCCCTGATTCTGATTCTGGAATAAGCCAATATATTTCTGTTTTTCATGATTTATGTGCCAAACTCTCGTTTCTGTTCCTCTGCTCAGCTCTCCTGGAGCTTCGGTCAGGACGTCCCTCATAAGTATGCGTGTGTGAGCGTTTGTGTGGTAAACGCTTCTTGTCCAAACAGCCTCATGGCTCAGCTCTGACCTCCAGTCTCTGTGCATGCAGCCTTCTTATTATCCTGCAGAGAAGAAGGTCATTATTATTCATAACAGGCTGATTGGCTTCTTAAACAAACAGACGATCAGGAGGAGGAGGATGGAGGATCTTCTCTAACCTCAGAGACGATCTGGAGGCGGATTTTTCACTCGGGGACTCAGATGCCCTTATATAAAACAAGTCGCCACCAAAAAAAAAGCTAACACACTCTAATATTTCATTGTCCCTCCTTTAGCTTTGATTACAGTCTCAATCTCTGTGGCATTGTATTTTTTAAGCTTCTCCAATGTCCCAGATTTGTCCCAGATCACAGCACTGCCCCCACTGGACAGTAGGCACTAGGCATGATGGGTGCATCACTTCACCTGCCTCTGGTGGATGGTGATGATGAGGAGGAGCAGAGTCGACCACATGGCGAGTTTAAGGTTTAAACTTCTGCTTCATTTCCTTCAGGTCAGAGTTCTGTCTTTGCTTTGAGATTTAACTTTTCAGTTTCTGCAAAATAAATCTGAATATTTTTGGCTTTTCTCCTCAGAGTTCTACTTTAATCTCTGAATTTTCCCCTTTTTGTCTCGAATATCAAAATATTTTTGGAATTCAGGCTTTATCCAGAAATCAAAATTAAAAAAGACAGAAGTGCAATGCTCTCCTTTTAAAAATGTGTTAAAATGTGTTAACTCAGATTTTTAAACTTTTCTCCTGAATTCCCAATTTAATGTCAGAACTCCAACCCTTTCCCCTAGAAAATGAAATTGTTTTAAAGAATATTAAATATTACATTTATTGAGAGAATTCTGAGCCCCTCTGAATAATCTCATTTTTTTTTATCTCTCCTACATTTAAAGCTATGGTCTACGATTTGGAAGCTTTGTACATATTAATAACACCGTTTATAAGGCTGTTATGGTCCTATGGTCCTATCTACACAGTATAAAGACCAAAAAGAACGAAAAAAATCCATTCAGTATATCCGCTGAAAAGCTGCATACTAGCTGACCAATCAAGCCTAAGAACCTGCGACTATTAATTGGTCCGTGAGTTGGTCTGTGAGTCCATCCAATCCCCTGTCTCCCTCGCTATGCAGCGTCATGCCCATGGTCCCGTCTCCTCCCCTCTACCTCCGGTGAGCAGCTAGCAGCGTTAGCTACTGAACTATCATGGAGCCGGAAAAGCCTAGCGCCGAGACCGAAGCCGCCTCCCTCTCCCGCGGGGCCCAACGGAGCTCTGCCCGGGGGTTGAGGCCTGTTGGCGGGCTAACGGCTAACGGCTAACGAATAGCCTCAGCCGGCCGTCAGACCTTCAGCATCGACCGTTTCGCCCCTGGTTGATCAGGTAATGGCTTTGTTTACTACAGTGGGAAATGTCTGCTGAATAACTCTGGTTAGTTTGTGCCTGCACGGGCTAATAACTTGTAGCGGAGCGGGTTAGCCTGTTAGCCGCTAATCGTTTGCACTGTAAGCTGAGCAGGGGAGGACAGGCTGAGAAAGATAAATCCTCCCCCACATTCGGCTCCGCTCTGGCGGCGCCAGACCCGCATTGCCGCCGGTCCAGTTGAAATGGCTACTACTGTGTGTTACAAGGGGGATGACTGTCGTGTTTGATACTTTCAGTTGAGCTGAGCTGTTTTTGATTGAGTTTGCTGCTGATATATTGTGCTAGTCGCTCGTAGCTCAGTCCGAGGGGGCTTTATGAGGCGACACGAGCTGGGGGCGGGATCTTGGAACACGGAGGAGAGAGGTGAGGGAAGGGGGGGCAGGCTGCGGTTTCAAATCGTAGACCCTAGCTTTAACTCTTTTTTTTTTGAGAATTTTGAGAGGTTTTTTTACCTCCAGATTCTGACTATTACTGACTTTAAGACGAGTTCTTTTTTTTCTTTTCTTTCATTTTTGTCTCTTCTATGTTACCAAACTAAGACTGATAATGAATATGACACTGCCTGGCAAAAAATAAAAGCTCACACACTCTAATATTTCATTGTCCCTCCTTTAGCTTTGATTACAGTCTCATTCTCTGTGTCAAAAAGCTTCTCCAATGTCCCAGATCACAGCACTGCCCCCACAGGCTTGGACAGTAGGCACTAGGCATGATGGGTGCATCACTTCACCTGCCTCTCTTCTTACCCTGATGCTCCCATCACTCTGGAGCAGGGTCAATCTGGACTCATCAGACCACATGACCTTCTTCCAGTCCTCCACAGTCCAATCTTTATGCTCCCTAGCAAACTGAAGCCTTTTTTCTGCTTAGCCTTACTGATTAGTGGTTTTCTTAAGGCTACACAGCTGTTCAGTCCCAATCCCTTGAGTTCCCTTCACATTGTGTGTGTGGAAATGCTCTTACTTTCACTATTAAACACACCCCTGAGTTCTACTGTTGTTTTTCTTTGAGTTGGTTTGGACAAATGTTTAAGTGATTCACCGATCACCATCATTCAGGATTTTATTCTGACCACATTTCTTCCTTGAAGACGATGGTTCCCCACTATCCTTCCAGTTTTTAATAATGTGTTGGACAGTTCTTAACCCAGTTTTAGTAGTTTCTTCAATCTCCTTAGATGTTTTCTCTGCTTGATGCCAATGATTTGACCCTTCTTAAACAGACTAACATCTTTTCCACGACCACAGGATGTGTCTTTGACATGGTTGGTTAAGAAATGAGAAGCTGCTCATGTCATCAGCTGGATCCAACAGGAGGCTCGTACCTGTTTGATTAGTTAAATCCAGGTGGACATTTTTTTTTGGCCAGGCAGTGTATGTTGAAATTCTTTGTATACTGCTTTATGCTTTATTCGTTCTTAAGTTGATCATATGGAAAGAATGTGTGGATTAAAACTCAGATTTTATGATGCAGGCATTATTTTGGAGGCAGTGATTTGACATTTCTGTTCCTCCTTTTATTCATCTGCACACTTTCACTTTTTCTTCAGCACCACATCAAGTTCAGTTTTTGATTTTTGGAGGAAAAATCTTAAAAACTGTTGTTAATATTCAGTTGTAGTCACTGCATTAGCCCTTTAACTACAAGCTCAACTGTTTGGCAGAGGTCAAAAATAAACTCAGGGATATTTAATGTTTTATAAAACAGAACAAATCATCATTGTTTAATTCCCTTAATATTTGAGGGAACAGAGAAAACTACAAGCAAACAAAAAAAAACAGATATTTTCATGGTGTGAGATTTGAAAGGTTTAAGAAGTTAAAAGTTAAAATATTTGCGACAAAATCAATGAGAAATGGTATACATGTTTGCAAAGAAAACAGCAATAAAAATAAGTTAAAATGGATGATATTGAGTTTGACAAACACATTAAAGATGTTTTCTGATGACTAACTAAATTACCTCTTCAAAGTTAGGTATTTAAGATAATGATGATGTGATAACAATCAATGCTTTTAGCTTTTTAAACCTTTAAACCCCACAAAAAGGAGATATCAGTTCTTTTGGTTTGTTTGCAGTTTTTTGTATCCTAAAACATTGGCAAAAAATTAACAAGATGTTTTTTTTGACACATTAAATATTTCTGAATTAATTGACTTGGCCAAACAGTTGAGCTCTCAGTTTCCTGTTCCTAGCGACAGGAGTGGCACCTGGTGTGGTCTTCTGCTGCTGTGGAGCATCTACCTTAAGTCTGGATGTGTTGTGTCTTCAGAAATGTTTCTTCTGCAGACCTTGATTGTGACAGGTGCTTACCTGTTACTGGTGAAAAAAGGCTGGCCTGATCGTCACAGTGATGACATCAGCTTGAGGAAAAAAAACAGCCACACAGCTCGTCTGCTGCTTTCTTTAATCTTTTCGTGTTAGCCTTATCTTCCTAAAAAACGACCTCATTAGATTCTGGAGGTCTATGGCAGGAATGGACGGCCTTCAGCGGAATTTTCACAACCCGAAACATGATCAATATAAACTTTCAAACATTTCATTTGCTACCTTTATGTATTTGACTAAGATTTATTTGCTAGTTTCTTCCAGTGGATTTGTAAATATGATTGTCTTTAATGTCTCTGTAGAACTTGTTAATTTAAATTGATACAGTGTTAGAAAAAACAGAAAACTGAAATGAAGTCATAATGAATTTTAAAAAGAAGTGTACACAATCTATCTTAGTGTTTTTAGCTTGATAAATCACACATTACTGTTTACATTTGGGTTTTCAAACCATAATTACAGAAATGTTCTTGAAAAAAATGATATTCTTTTACTGCTCTTTACAGAACAGTATAAAGGGCCATGTTAGCTGGAGGAAATCATTTTGGGGAAGTTGTTAAAGTTGAAATGACAAGAATAAAGTTGAAGTACAGTTTTGAGATAAAAGTCGAACTGCAGAGAAAAAGTCATCATGCCAAGAATAAAACCGAAATACATTGTATGTTGACTTTATTCTCGACTTTCTTTTTTTTTTTTTTTTTTACAAAAATTATCTCTAATGACATCATTCTGACTTTTGCCACAAAATTTTATTTCAACTTAATTGTCAACATTTCAACTTTTATCTCGTCATGTCGCCTTTATTCTTATCATCTGGACTTTAATTTTGACCTGCCAAAAATTATTTTTTCAATCTTAAATGGCCATGTTCACTGCTTGTTTGTGAAATAGCTCTTTAAATTTTCCTTGAATTTTGCAAAAATGTCAACTTTTTGTTAAATTATAAAGGTATGAGTTTAGAGGCATGGATTTACTTTTCTTTTTTACCTGAGATTATGTTTTTTTCTGTAACAAGCATGTTTGTTTGTTTGCAAGATTGAACAAAACTGCTGGACGGATTTGGCTAAAATTTTCAGGAGATGTTGGTAATGGCCCAGCCTAGAAATGATACAAATTTGGTGGTGATATGTATATTTGTCCTGTCATCAGGGTATATTTCCTCTGGATCAGATCCAGACTGACATCACAAAAAAAAAAACAATGAACTTTATAATGGGAAATTCCATTGGAGAAATTCAATAACTCATATAAAATCCAAATATTAAGCGATGTTTTCAGGACCTGTTGTGTTCATACAGGTTAACAGCCTTGTATGTGCTGAGTTTGGTCTGGATCCTGGCTCCGTTCTGGATTTGCTGATCCAGACTTGTATCTTTTACAGGTTTGTGAAGAAACCACTGCTGTTGCTGATCTGCTTGGTGGAGGTTTGTGCTCTCTGGGAGCTTTATAGCTGTGCCCAAGATCACACTATCCGAGACCAGAATGCACCGAGACCCAGACAAGACCAAGACTTTTGGGAGTGGAGACCGAGTCGAGACCAAGACCCTGAAAATGTGGTCTTAAGACTGGTCTTGAGTAACACAACACTAATTGCTGTGAAGACCTTCATTCTGCAGATTTATGGCAGCTTCTTCCAGCTCTGAATTATTAAACTTCTGAATTAAACTGAGTCAAACATGGAGAAGGTTTTGTATTTTTTTATGTTTTGCACACACAGACACAAAGACTAAAGTGTAAAAACATGATCAGATCTTAAGAAACAGCTCTCCAGTCCTTCCTTCTGTAAAAAGTCCAGTGTGGTTTCAGGTGGAGTTCAGGATGGACCTGCTGTAAACTCCTCTGTAGTAGCTGCTGTCGCCGTGGCCGTGATCAAAAGTGTTTCTGTTCGCCATGAGGGCCCCGGACATGGGGCAGGGGTACTGTCCCACGCCGTACTGCCCCACCGGCTCTGCCATGAGGGTGTTGATGGAGAACGGGTGGCTGAAGGAGTACGAGTGAGGGTGGGGATCTGGTTTAAAGGGGGACGGCTCGTGGAGGAGCAGAGGGTGAGGGTGGGGGGGTCGAGGTGGTGAGGGCACACGTGTGGGGCTGCAGGACGGTTTGGGGTTGACCCCGGGTGCTGACGGAGGGGAGGAGGGGGTGGGGGAGGAGTGAGGGGAGTCCGACCCGGAGCTGCAGGAGGTCACCGAGCCCACCTTCCCGACCTTGAAGCGCTTCTGCCTCCGGAGGAAGCACCCGTTCTCGAACATGTTCCCGGAGTCCGGGTGGAGCGCCCAGAACGAGCCCTTTCCCGGGCGGTCGGGCCGACGCGACACCTTGATGAAACAGTCGTTGAAGGAGAGAGAGTGGCGAACGGAGTTCTGCCAGCGCTGCTGGTTCTGCCGGTAGAACGGGAACAGGTCCATGATCCAGCCGTAGATCTCGTTCAGGGTCAGCATCTTGCTCTGGGACTGCTGGATGGCCATGGTGATGAGGGAGATGTAGGAGTACGGGGGCTTGGCGTGGGTGTAGCTCCTCCTGTAGGGCGCTTTGGGCTCTCGTGGCGTGACCCCGCAGGGCCCTCCGTACGCCGGGATGCTCCCGTACTGAGGCGGGCTGAGCGGGGTCACCAGGCCGGTCATCGCCGACGCAGCACCGGCACTCTGCGACACCCCACCTGGCATCGACGGGTGGTGGTGGTGGGCCGCACCGGGGGTGATGTAGTGTCCGCTGGTCAGGCCGGGCGAGTTCAGGTAGCTGCTCATGGCGTTGACAGCAGGGTAGCACTGAAACACGGACAGGACGAGTCAAAGTCAGACTTTATTCTTATTTACTATATTCTTATTCTTTATTCTTATTTTCTTATATTCTTATTCTTTATTCTTGTTTATTATATTCTAATTTTTTATTCTTATTATTTTCATACTTCCTCATTTTTGAACCCTCTAACAACAAACTGTGAGGTTAAATCAAGTTTTCATTGCCCGAGGCTTTTTCCAGGATTAAATCAGTTTGATCTTTTAAAGACTTTGAGCGACTGATTCCTACTTTTCTCTCTTCAAGTTTGGACGACTGTGACGCTTTTATATCAGCGATAAATCAGCCGTCCATCTTGTCTACACTGTACAAAGGTTGTTGTAAATTTTACAGTAACTTACTGGCATCCTGTTGCCAGTAAGTTACTGTAAATGTCTTTACAGTAGCAATAACCTACTTTAATTTGCATCATAATTACTATATTTTAAACTATAGGATCACTACTGTATCTGTATTTAAGTTTGTCATTACAATAACATTGTCTACACCGCCTTTGCCTTTAAAATAAAAGTGTACTTGCTGTTTTTTAGTTTGTATCCTTATATCTTTAACTATTTCATTGGACATTTATTAGCAAGATATCATTTTGTGAAAAAAAAAAAATACATCCATCAAATGTAATGCAATCACATACATATTAAGAATTAGTTCCACCTAAACTGCGAAACATTTGATTAAATAACTCTTGCCTGCTATTGGACAGTTTTCCTGTGGAAACTGGGATTTTTTCTTGATCTATTGCCCTTTTTAGTAACTTACTATTACACATTTTACAGAAGGTAACTGTATATTTATGGTAAAATGCTGTTAAGTTTATATAAACCTGTATTTTTTCTAACAAAACATCGCAATTTACTGTTTTTTTCCCCATTAAGTAGCTTTAGATATTTGGTAAAATACTGCTGGGTTTACAAAATCAGTTACAGTGTACAGTTGGTCTAGTTCAGTGTTAAAGTTGTTGGCTAATTATTTTCATCACAGTTTTCATCAACAAACTTTTTTCTTCGGATGTAAACTAGACAGTCACTAATAAAAACAAGAGCACGACAAAAACTAAAACTAAATTAACCCTTTGACTTCCAAACTAAAAAAAAAACATGTGCAACAAATTATTTGTTGGTAAAATCGTTTTCCTTTCTCTTCATTTAGTGACATTTCAGGTTTTATTTTTCAAATTACCCAATCGGGAAGCATATGTGTTGGTCAACCAGCTGGTTGACTTGCCTGTTAAGGTTATTATGAAGAGATTTAATTCATTTCTGCAACATTTTTTTTCACATGAAAACATTACAAAGAGAAAATTCTTGATATTTAGTGGTTGACCCAGCTATCTAAGGAATCTTAAATGCATTTTTAATCACATTTATTTCCTTCATCTAAATTATGTTTGTCAGAGGATCTGGAGAAACGTGAAAAGATTTTTTCTTTCTCCATGGTATGCTTTTACTGTTAGATTTCTGAGCAGCAATGATTCACCTCCAATTATTTCTAGTATTGAAAGAATTTCAATCATTTACAGCAGCGCCACCCATAGGATATAAATGACATTACAAACACAATAATAAGGTAAACAAGGACAAAAAAGACAAAAATGGATTTTCAAAAGTTTAAACACAGTGGTAAGGCAGCAAAGTCAACCACACGGTTACACTGCCAGTCAAAGAGTTAACTGACATTTTCATCAACAAATAAAAACTGTGTCGCTCATTCCACTAGCTCATCATCCTCACAAGTAGAGCTTCACTGTAAAGTCAACTAATCGGGCTTTCCAACAATAATTTATATAAAGATATAATATTTTGAGAAGTGTATTTAAAGCTAGCATACAACTAGATACAACTTGAAATTTGGATAAAACAGAAAAACATTGAAAACTCCAAGGTAGCCAGGTAGCCTAAATAAAGGTGACTGCATTTCACACAAAGGAACATTTGTTTCTGTTCATTTAGACATTCAGACTTTACTAACATTCAATAAAGGCTTAGTAGATATTTGATTTTATCACAGAGGAAAACAGGACTTCACAAATTCAAGGAAACATAAAAATGTCTTACCCTTTACACTTCAGATTTTAGTCGGCTACATTATCAGCAGATTTCATCGACTAAAACTAGACTAAAATTAAAACAATTTAAAGACTAAATTATGACTAAAGCTAACTTAGAAAGTGCTGCAGCATTATCACTGGTCTAGTCTTACCTTTTGCATGACTAAACTCTTGGTTTTCAGCCATTTATCAAACAGTACAGCTCCTCTGCATCCTTGAAAATGATCATTTATTATTTAGTGCTGTGCTCTAAACTATTAAACCAAAAGCTTTGCAAAGATAACGTCATAATCAAAAATCGAGCAGAGCATTTGTCACAGTGAATTAGGGCTTCAGCCTCCAAAAAGGGTTACTGTAAAGGGTCTTTCCCATGAATATAAACTGCACTGTAAAAGGGTTGTTGTACTTTACAGTAATTTACTGGCAACAAGATGCCAGTAAATTACTGTAAATGTCTTTACAGTATCATGACTATTTAAATTAACTGGAATATTATTGTATTTTCTATAACTGTTTAACTTCTGTATTTTAATTCAAGGTATCACAGCACTATTTAAATTTACAGCATTATTACTGCATTTTCAAAAACAGCATCCGAGCTGTTTTTCCCTTTACAGGATCATTATTCTACAACTTTTAAATGCATTTTAAATTACAGAAACTTACTATATTTCAATGAATATAAAGATATCTTTCACTATGATATGGACCATTAGATAATTTTGTAAATATTTTTTTTTATCTAATAACACATTTATTCAAACAATTCTATTTTGCCATTTACAGTAATTTACTGCATATCTGTTTACAGTAGCTGTATATTACTAGATTGCTGTAAAGTTTGCAAGAGTCAGTTACAGTGTGGCAGATGGTCAGCTCTTTCTTCAGCTGCTCCTGTGATTTTTACTGTTACTACCTCAGAATGTAAATGTATCTGCCTTTTAACCTTTTAAATATAAATCTTTCCTTTAAAGTTGTTTATGTCCAGATTAAGAGGACATTTTGAGGACTTCATAGGTTCATAAAATCTTCTAAATATGTTATTTATCATGTCGGGCTCTGCAGGCTTCTCTTTCTCGTTACTTTTAATTTCATTAATATTATGTCAGGAGACTCCCTGGTTTCTCTGCTCTGTTTCAGTCTCAGTAACTCTCGTTTTTTAAATATTTTGCCTTAAAATACTAATCATTACTGTGTTGTCTTTTTAAAGCTGCTCAGAAATTCTTCCAGTACCTTAATATTTTTGGTGGCCTATTGTTGCTCTAGTTAAAATAGACTGTGTGTTTTAAATTATGAGAAATAGAACAGGTAAATAGTCCTCTTCTAACATTAATTTGAAACAGTTTAAAAGGTCTTTGTATGATTATTAAGCCAAAAGGATATATGGGCTGGTCCGAATTTTAAGAAAAACACTTTTCTGTATCATTTTGCTGCAAAATGTATGAAAAAAATCCACTTTAAATTACATCATTTCCCTGCAAGAACAGAAGTTTGCAGGATTAATTCAAGTTAATAAAAGATTAAATGGCTCACAATTCAAACTAATTCAGAGTAGGTGCTTTTGTTTGATTTTAATGGCATAATAAAGATTCTCTCTGCTTATGTTTTTGAAAATGTGGACTTAAAGTTTCCACATTTTTTCAGTAATATATAATTATTTTTCAAAAGCTTGAGTCTAGCCTTTAACTAATACAATATATGTCTTTATTAATTAATATGTGTATATTTTAGCAATTGACAAAAAAAAAAAAAATGTTTATAACCATATGGATTCAAGCCTTTAACAATGAAATCAATGTGTTAATTATGGATTTGAGCCTTTCATTAATACAATTTATGTATTTAATAATGCAGGAGTTTTTAATATCTTTCTTGATAATCCTGGAAAAATACAATTAGTTCATGTTATCAATTAAAAAATATTAATATGATTAAATTAAAGCTTTCAGATTTAAAGAAATTATTTGAATTTGTGTTATTAAATAGGCCTTTAGCAGCAGATTACACAGGAGAACTTTCTATGAATATCTGAAGGCCTTATTTTTTAATTAATTTGTTTTGTTGTGAAATTCATATCTAACAATTTTGTAAATATTATTTGAAAACCTGATGTTTAAAATCTGTAATATTATCAAAAAACTCTGTTTAATTTATAAAAGTCATTGGCTAATTTAAAGTTAGTAAAGAAAATGGCCTGTGCACGCGGCCTTCATCAGAGCTGAAAGATTTGATTGGTTTACTTATTTATTAATGATTTACTGAATAATAATTAATTAACTTGGGTTTATTTAAATCACTCGAATGTCATGTTATTGTTGTTTTATTATCTATAGAAAATAGAAACTCATCGATCCTCAGATGGTTGATTTGTCTGCGGGTCTCCGGTGGCCCCTCCCCGCCTCTCCCCGCTCCCCGGCCCCGCTCCCCGGCCCCGATCCCCGGCCCCGCTCCCCGGCTCTCCCCGCTCCCCGGCCCCGCTCCCCGGCCCCGCTCCCCGGCTCTCCCCGCTCCCCGGCTCTCTCACCTCGGTCTCTCCGTAGTAGCCCCCGCCGCTCCAGTCCGCGTGCTCGTGTCCCTCCATCTTAACGGCGCTTAGCATCGTGCGCGCGCCCCCGGTAATAAACTCATCCAAACAGCGTCACAGAGTGAAGTAAACAAACAAACAAACAGCTGAACCTGTCCGCGCGCTGTCCCCCTTCTGAAGTCTCCTCAGGACTGAGCACGAGACACCTGCGCGCGAGCGGCTGGAGGAGCCACTAACCAATCAGATCCGTCCTCCGTCCCTCCTCGAGCTTCATTTGAATACTGGGTCACCAAATCAGCACGAGCGCAGAAATGAATCACATGGGGGGAAAGTTAGTGAGGTTTTTTATTTAATTATTTTATAATCAAAACTTTAAAAACATCAATTCATCAACTTTTGTATTTTCACTTTCTATTTTCTATTTCACTTACGAAACAAATACTGAACTTTCTTGCTTTTAAATGCAAAAATAAATAATTGTTTTAATGTAGGCATCTTTTGCAGGAGTTAACTCCATAAATTTGATTAAAAAATGTCTGTTTTGAACTTTTTTTTTTGAGTAAATTGGTTTTGCTTTCGCATTTGTTGTTTCAAAAGGCACATCAAAATATATGTTTAGAGAAAAACAGATTAAAGACCAACACAAGTTTATAATCTGCACAGTTTAGAATCTGTTCCTCCTTCATAGCAACATTTCAAGTTAAGGGTTATGGGCATGGATGGATGATAACATTTCTGCAACTTTATTTTTTTTGTTTGTTTTTCCATATGAAACCTCACAGAGAGCAACATTTAGATATTTAGCTGTTGATATTCTGAGAAATCATAGATACATTTTTCTTGTCAAATTTACTTATTTTCAGCTAAATTATGATTTTAAGAAGATCTGGATCTGTGTGAAAAGACTTTTGCTCACTCGAATGTTTGCTCTTATTGTTAGAATTGTCGGGAGATACGCAGATGATTCACTTCAGAATTTTTCTAGTTTTCAAACAAAGGTGTACATATGTTGGTGTTACAAACAGGTGACTATGGAAAAACAGACAAAGACAGGCTTTCAGAGTTTCAAATACAGTGGTGACAAAAAGTCAACCACACGGTTACAATGCCAGTCAAAGGGTTAAAATGTTGCATGATGCACATATTTAATGCACAATTTTACCTTTAATTTCAGCTGTGGAGTGTTTTGTCCACTGTTTGAATATAATTTGTGTCTTTAAACAGAATGACTTGGCTCTAAAAATCATAAGTTGCCCATTAAAATATAAATAATTAATTTATTTGTCCGTTTGCTGGTTTGAGAATCTGTGCAGAGATGTTTTAACACAGGGTTCAACCTGACGTCTTTGATGGAGCCCAAAATTTTCTGGCAGCCCCCCTGTGAAAACTCAGAGTTTAAATAATAATAATAATAATAATAATAATAATAATCATAATAATAACAATATTAATAGTAATGATAATAATAATAATAATAATCACGATAATAATAATAATAATAATATAATAATAATAACAACAACAACATTAATAATAATAATAATAATAATAATGATAATAATAATAATAATAATAATAATGATCATGATAATAATAATAATAATAACAATATTAATAGTAATGATAATAATAATAATAATAATAATATAACAATAATAATAACAATATTAATAGTAATGATCATGATAATAATAATAATAATAATAATAATAATAATAATAATAATAATCAATATTCAGAAGAGTCCATACTTGTCCACTACAGAGTTTGTCATGCAGATACCAAATGTCATGACATTAGAATGGCAGCTACAAACTTAAGCATGTGGAAATATGTTTTTTTTTTTTGTTTTTTTTAAGTTTTACTGATTTATATCCTATACGCTTTTATTGATCAGGTGTTGTTTCAGCACCGCTGACAGTGAATTTTCATTCGGGGAGGGGGGGTCGCGATGTACTGAACATTAAATTGGAGGTCATATAAATTGTCAAATTAATGTGGCGTCTGGACGGCCATTAAAGGACAACAAGTGTTGAAAGGTTGAGAACCACTGCATTAAACAACTGTGAATGGGAAAAGTAGCAAAATTAATTCCTGTAACATTAACAACAAATATTCTGCATTTAGCCACTATAAACTGTCTTTATAGTAAATTACTGAAAAGGGCAATCAAGAAAAAAACTCATTATTGCTCAGGAAAATTAACCAATAGCAGGCAAGATTTTTTTTTAGTAAATGATTCACATTTTTGGCTGAAACAACTCTTTTTTTGTTTTTCTTTTTATTCTGTTTTCGTTTTTTTAAATGAACATTGAATTGTTCAGGATATAGTGATATAAACTAAAGTAAAACATACAGTAAAGAAGTTGCTAAAAAATAGTACTGATATAAATGATAAAAAAACACAGTAGTAAAACTGTTATTGAAAATACGGTCACAATACTGGCATGTTGTTGCCATTAAGTTAGTGTAAAATTTACTAAAACATTTTTACAGTGTGGGAATAAGTCTTCGCGAAGGTATAATTACGCGTATTATTGATTTAATTCTGAAAATCCAGCACCTAGAAGAGCCTCATTATTATTTTGAGATGATTCAGTGATTTAACTTTAACATACAGAGCTGTTAAAAAATCTGAGGCTGGTGTGAAAAAAGCAGGAAAAGTGAAAATAATTTCCCAAACAGAGTCAATAGTCACACCAAATTTTGATCTGAATGGACCTTTTCTCTTCTGATTGATCACTTAACTGTGCTCATCAACATTAATTAATAAACAAAGCTGACTTCTGGGGAAACTGCAGCACTTTATTGCGTTTTTGCACAGGTGCTCAGTTCTGTGAGTTTAGATCTTCTCTTTGAAACTTAAAAGTCTGAAATGAAGTTTCTTCTTGAAGAACAGCAGAGTCTCATTTAACATCATTAACAACACTGACGCCTGCTGGTCAGTTTCTGTAACTACAGCTCCGTTATTCTTGGTTAAATTAGTCTTTAATTTATTTTTATTTTTAATTCTTTTCTTTGATGTCAGGTTAAGTCGTCATTTCAAGAAAGAAAGAGATGAATAAAATACAAATACTAATCATTTACAGGCAACTTTATTATAGAAATTTGATTTAAAAAATTATGGTATTAAAATATTGATTATATTATTAAAAAAACAACCAAAATAATGTAATCAGTAATATTTGTGAAAATAACAGCATTAACAACATTTGTGTATTTCTAAATCTATTTTTATAAATCAGTCTAATTTACCAGATGTTTAATTTCTGTATTTAGATATTACTTAATTGCTTTATGGCATATTTTTTATTTATTTTGTCATTAATTAATTGTTCAATTTCTTTATTCTCTCTCTGCTTTTATTCATATTTAATGAATAATCAATCAATTTGTGAACCTATTAAAATGTTAACTTGTTTATTTGTATTCTAATACTTCAAATAATTCACTTATTCATTTATTTATGTGTCAATATATTTTGTTTCTTTGCTTATAACATTGTTAATTCTTAAAATATTGAAGCATTTTTTTTTTAGTTTATATATTCTATCTTTCAGCTAGACAATCTCCTCCCCATTTTTTCTTCATTATTAATTTATTTGTATATTTATTTGAGTCCATTCCTAACACTTTCAATTTGGCTATGCATTCATGTATCCTATTATTAATTTATCTATTTTTTCAATTGATCTTAAAAATGGACTTATGAGCATTTTTCTCTGGGCTCAGATTTAAAAATCGACATGCTAACATATGACCGTTTTTGTCACTTTGGGGCTCGAAAAAAAAAGATGCTCAACAGTGAGGTTTTGGGACCTTTTTAGGCAGAGGAACATGCTGGTGCAGATGATTTGGTCATATTTGTCTTAGAAATGGACTGTTACGACCCTTTTGTAACCAAAAGAAGGATAACACGACAACCAAAAATAAATTGACAGGAGTCAGAGTGAAAGTGCAAAAACTCAAAGATTCCTTTTTATTTGAACACAAATTAACAACATAGGTTTTCAAAATGTGGGGGGGAGGATAGGGCAAGAAGGTTGTGCCAAATAAAACCCAAAAAATACAATAAAACTCAACCTATTTTAATTTAATCTTTATCTCAAAACAACAAACAAAAGTCGTAGGACTAAACTAATAAAACAAGCTTAAATTAATATAAATACGGGGGTGGCACCAACCAAACTAATCTAGTGAGTCTAAACAATTGTTTTTCCTATGTGCAGTATGTAGAGGGTACCCCAACTTACCTAATGGTCTCTACCTCCCACCACCACAATCTGCATGCAGCATGGAGCAAAGCAACATAACCTGCCTCAGCCTCAGTCTCAGAGCAAAAAGAGAGCGAGCTGCAGGAAAACTACTCCTTTTTATAGCCTTGTCAGCCTATCATTGGTCAGCTCCTCCATTCTGGCCTCACAGAGCAATCAGGTCACAGCTTTCCAGGTGACGCTCAATCAGGCTCTACCTGAAGGGACAAGAAGGGAGGGGGAGAAAGGCAGGAACAGAAAGAAACAGAAAAAAAAAACCCTCTACAGCTATTGGCTTCATGCCTGGCATGTAACATGGACTTATGAACATTTTTCTCTGGGCTCAGATTTAAAAATCGACATGCTAACATATGACTGTTTCTGTCACTTTGGAGCCCGAAAAAAATGGTTGCTAAAAAGTGACTTTTTGGGACCTTCTCAGGCAGAGGAACACACTGGTGCAGATGGTTTGGTCATATTTGTCTTAAAAATGGACTTATAAGCATTTTTCTCTGGGCTCAGATTTAAAAATCGACATGCTAACATATGTCTTTGTTTGCTTGTATGGAACCCCCCCCCAAAAAAAGATGCTCAAAAATTACTTTTTGGGACCCTTTTGGGAAAGTTCGTTCATCATTCTCCTGAAATAAATGACATAAAATGAGTCTTATGCAAACAGTTTGTTTTCCTCTTCCTTCAGTTCCTAATTTTTTAAAACTTTAATGAATTTAAGAAGATATATATTCGGTTAAATATGGCTACCCACCCTTGTGTTTTTAACATAAATGTTTTCTTCCTTTCTTCCATCTTTATTTTTGTAATTACATTTTAATATCAAATAAAATCTAAGGTAGGATGACACAGTACTTAATCCGTGTCTTGATCCTGGTAATAATTAAATGAAAATAAAAACATTAATGTACTGTAACAGTGTGTGTTCGCCTTTAAGGTGTCGCTGCTGTTTGTCCTCACGCGGCCTCCGTACTCAGGAAGTAACAGCCGGTGTCCGTGCTTGTTTTGCTCGACGTCCAGCACAAGGACGAGAACATTTACGTGACTGTTCTCAGGTTTTTCTGTTTCAGGTCGTTATTGTGGAGACACAGCCTCGAGTCTGAAGGTGAGAAGATTTTAAAATGTCAGACATGATTGTGGATATTTCAGTTTTTTATGTTTATAAACCAAAACTTAATGAAGATGGGACGTTGTGTAAATGTAAAGAAAAAAGAAAACAATGACTTTAAATCCTTTTCCACTTACATCCAATGAAGTACTCTACAAAGACTTCAACTTCGATATTATACCCATATTGCAGCCTTGAGTAATGGCCGGTACAAATATTGATCTGATGTGATATCAGCAGGAATCAAACATATTTTTATTTCTTAATTTGTAGTCTGGACTGTAAGAAAAGGTTTGATCAGGTGAGATTACTCAAACAGAAGTCAGCAATAGAAGGATTTAAGAAAACTGACCCATTTGTTATTAACCAAGGGGTTCAATAAATTTTTAACCTTAAAGGTGCTATGAGGAGAATTTATCGCCGGCGTAATGCTGCTTTCCAGTAACCTCGGAAATGGGAGTGATATCATCTCCCACTTATCTGCGTTCCAGTTGAAGTCAGAAAAAAACATGCCGATCTACCAGGCTATTGTTAGCTGTTGTTAGCTCGCCCTGCATTGTTGTATGAAGAATGTGATTATCACTATGGCAGCATTTTTGTAAATATAAGTCTAACAATACTATGTATACAGCTGATCTAGAGCGACACACCCCAGTCAGAAGTGACAATAAATGGAGTATTACAGGAGCTAAATAACTTTTCACACTGGGGGCATCCATCTTCCATTGACACCTCGGGGGTGGCGAGGTTTCACAGAGTTCCCAGTAGGAAATTCAGACTTCAGGGGATGATCCAGTTGCAGTTTCCTACTGGGAACTCGGAAATTCCTACTTCTGACTACAACTTGAACGCACCGCAGACGTGAAGCCAAATGTGTTTGTTTGTTGTGGTAAATGCAGCTCGGACCTTCCTCAGAACTCTGCATTGCTTTACAACTTCTTTTTTCAACAACTTACAGGATGCAAAGCCACGAGGTAATGTATCTCTTTCTAGTTAGGTAGCGGTAGTTTTTGATGTGTGACAACAAGCAATTTTTGGAAAACTTAGTATCATAGTTTTGTAGCCGGCTATATATCTCTACTTACAGCCCGGTGCTCTAAGACGTGTCTGAATAATATAAATTTGCTCTAGTTTTAATTGTCTTGTTCCTGAAGTTGAGTATCCAGGCCAGTCCAGCCCTGTCCGACCCGACCAGGAGGCTAAGGAATAGCATTTATAGATAACCTATTTTGATGCTGTAAAACTCATCTTGAAGTGTGTATTTCCATCAGGCATATATCTAAAAGTTAGACTTTTTTGTAATTACTTAAAAACTCCTCACAGTCTCTTTAATTTAAACGTAGGCAGATTCTACAAGTGAATTAAAAAAAATAGAAAGGACTGCTCGCATCTGGGTGCTTATATTGGAGATATTTTAGATGCAGGTCGATAAAATCCAGTATTTGTTTTTTCGCTAATATCGGACCGAAATCTGATATCAATATCAGAGCGGAACACCCTAGTTATAAACTGAATGTAGGTAGAAAAGGACTTGTGAATCATTGTAGTTGTTTTTATTTTTTACACAATGCCCCAACTTCATTGGAATTTTGATTTATAAATATTAATTACTGTATTCTTAGCTGTCAGCACAGAGAGTCGTTATATGGAGCCATATTCAGTTAAATAAAGCAGTAACTGGATTAATGTTGAAAATCTCTATCGTTTTTTTTTATTGCAGAGTATGTGAGGCATACATGGAATTTGACTTGGGCAGTTTTCTCGAGTACAGAGGAAGAAAAATAAGAGAATTCAATAAAATAACAAAAGTATATAAATGAAAATAACTAACAACTGTTGTACATATCCAAAATGTGCATCAAGAAATTTTTTAAATTTAGTTTCAGTTTGATGGTAAGTCTGTCTCTATATCTATATTTATATCTAACTGTTAAAAAAGTTCAGTGCTCATCTGTCCACCTTTTGCATATATTGTTGGGTTGGTTTTGGTGCATCTTGTATATGTTGTATATATATATATATTTTCTATATATATTATTGTATACTTTATTTTATTCCTCCTGACTTGTTTTTATTTCTTATTATATGTTGATTGTCTTTGCACCAATTTACCTAGTCAAAGTCCTTGTATATGCAGATTTCCTTGGCAATATTTACACTTCTGAATCTGATTATTATTTGATTTGCTTTTTGTTGTCCTCTCCTCAGATGGCTCCTAAATCTCTGAGCCCTCTGGCCCTGAAGCTGATGAAGGGGGTCATCGCTCTGGAGGTGATTGGCGTCTTCGGGGCCTACAGTCTTTTCCACATGATGAACAACAGTCGAGGTATTTCACTTAACACTGGGACTTAATTTAAATAAAACTTAAATTAATCAGAAGAGAGTCCTTTGAGCTCTAAATTCACCACTGGTCTCCTCTTTCCTCCAGATTTCAGGAACTCGGTGAACAGGAGGTTTCCTTCAGTGCTGGAAGGTGAGCAGATCAAGTTTGTGTCAGGGGTTAATTATCAGGACGTCTTTAATGAGAGATACGTCAACTCACCGGCCACTTTATTAGGTACAGCTTGTACCAGGCTGTGCTGCTTTTTACAGCAGGTCTGCTTTAATTACTTCCACCAGTGAAGTTATGTTTCTTCCTTGTTTGTTTGTTTGTTAGCAAGACTACACAAAAACTGTATGTATATAGTTTGGGATGCAAAAAGTTTGGGTGTATATTTGTCTGGATGCAAAAAAATCCCAATATCTCAAAAAGTAAGTTAAGATCTGTCTGTGCTCTCTGAGGGCTTGTCTGGTTCTTGGTGTCACAGACTAAAGTGTGCCAAGAAAATGCCTCAAAAAATATGTGCTCCATCAGAACAGGAAACATCTCTACGATATTCTATTGTCCAGTTCTGGTGAGCCTGTGTGACCTGTAGCCTCAGTTTCATGTACTTAGTTGACAGGAGTGGCACCTGGTGTGGTTTCCTGCTGCTGTAGATCATCTGTGCCGAGCTTGGACATGTTGTGTGTTCAGAAATGGTCTCCTGTAGACCTTGGTTGAAAAGAGAGGTTATTCGAGTTCCTGTAGCCCTTCTATCATCTCTAAGCACTCCTCTTGTCCAGAGAGCTGCCTCCCACGAGATATTTTCTCTCTTTAGGACCATTCTCTGTCAACCCTGAAGATGGTTGTGCTTGGGAATCCCAGTAGATCAGCATTTGTCAAACTTGCAATCACCTTTCTTCCTTATTGTGATGCTCGGTTTGAACTTCAGCAGATCGTCTTGATTGAGTCTAAATACCTATATGCATTGGGCTGCTGCCCTGTGATTGGTTGATTAGCTATTAGTGGCAAAGATCAGCTTGTTAAGTGGCCGGTGAGTTTACTCTATTGATCCTCATATAGGAGAGCATTACTGAAGAGATTAGTCCATGTCAGAAAACATGAATAACTTTAATTTGATGAATGAACTCTGTACATGTCGTAGATACAAGAACATCTGTTTGTGATAAATTTAGACAAAGTCTGTACGTTTACAACACCAAAAACCAGCAGAGTTTCTTGAGTTACAGCGAGTCTCTGCTCCCTCACAGTTTATTATCAATCCAACGAGTGGGCCGGCGTCTACGGGATCCGGGAGAGGGACCACGAGGCCTGGTCTGCCAAACAGGACTGAGGAAAGAAGCACACGGAGGCAGCTTCTACTTCTTCTGCTTCTTCTGCTTCTTTTTGTTCGTTTCCGCCTATCTTGTTGAACATCGTCTTCTTCCTGCGCAGGGTTTTGGCGTCTCGACCGTGGATCCAGTCGTCACGCTGGGCCTCCCACTTCAGCTGCTTCAGACCTGCAGGAGGAGGTTTTCGTCATTAAAATGTCTGTATTTATGGATCTATAAAGCACAGAACTGGAAAAATTTAAAGGGATATGCAAACATTTTTATTTATTTTCGTGTCTTGCCTCACTCCTGAGTCAATTACAAGCAGATAAATGCCATTTTTTCAACTGTGCGTGCAGTAAGGAGGAAGAGACAGACACTAGTTAGCTTAGCTCAAACACTGGGAGTCAGTGGGTAGTGTTAGCCTGCCTCTGCCTACAGTCATCAGATAAACTCTTCAGCAACTTCTGACAGTCCTGCATTATGTTATCTTATATCATCATAGTATCCGCTTCTCTTTCTAAACAGAGGTTTTGTTTGTTGACCTACTTCCACTGCGGAATAAATGTGCTGTCCATGAACGAGTGGAGTCTTCTGAACTGCTCCTTTAAGAGAACGATGAGCATTTATTTGCAGTTGTGAGTACGCCGTTCTTTTTGCTGACCATTTACATATAATACTGAATTGCAAACTACCAGCTCACTCACAACTGCAAATCAATTCTCATCATTCACTTAAAAAAGCTGTTCAGAAGATTCGACTCGTTAGGGAACGTCACGTTTAAAGCTAATACCAACGTGGATGTAGGTCAACAAAACAAAGCCTCTGTTTAGGAGGAGAAAATAATACCATGACAGTAGAAGATAATGTAAAACGGTTAATAAGGGGTCCTGGTTTGGCGTAGTGGTTAGCACCCCATGTACATGCTTCTGCCGGTCCAGGTTTGAATCCCGCCTGTGACCAGTTTGCAGAGTGTCTTCCCCTACTCTCTCTCCCCCTTTCACAAGTCTATCCACTGTCTCTCTCCTATCATTAAAGGCACAAAATGCCCAAAAATATACATTAAAAAAAAAAAAAAAACGGTTAATAAAATGAGTTACAGCAAGCACACAGGACTGTTTAGATAAGCTGAAGAGTTTATCTGATGACTGTAGGCAGAGGCAGGCTAACACTTCCCATTGACTTTCAGTATTTGAGCTAAGCTAATTAGCATTGGATGAGGTCAGCCCATCTTTTCCTTGCTACTGAACTTACAGACTAAAGAATGGAGTCTACCTGCTCATCGTGGAGTGAAGGGAGACACAAAAACAAAAAAAATGTTGGTGCCTCCCTTTAACACATGTTAATGTCACAGTAGATTTTAGTTTTAGGTAATAAACTCCATAAAAAAACAACAAAATCAAACATGTTGACATGAGTCCTTAGAAAAACTCTTCAGTGATTCACTGCAGGTTTTCATAGTCCCAGAATTTAAACTTCCAATTCTACAGAAAATCAAATTATATAAAAATTAAAACTCTTCCAAATAAAAGCAGAAGCTTCACTTTGGACTTTTTATTCAGGTCCTGAAGATGAATGCCTCAAAACGCCAGTCAACAAGAGACTGAGAGAAGTATATTTTTAAAAATGTGTTTGTAAAGCCAGTTTTTGTTGTTCTGAGTATTTTTCTCTACATGGAGAATTTAATAAACGGAGCTGGTATCCAGCAGAAAAGTCAAATACTGAAGACTTCGTCTCTTTTTTTCCTTGAAACATGAGTTTTACAGTTCTGATTAAATACCAACATTAAAAGCAAAAAAGACATTAATGTATTATTATTTCTAATTTTCTGCTTTTTCAATAAGCATCAGTTGTTATATATCTGAAGGTTAGACCAAGTATTTTGGCTTTATTATTTTAAGAAAGGGGCTGGTAATAAGTTTTTCTTCTTCCTGCCCCTTTTTGATCATGAAATGGAAAATGTGACAGAACTTATCAATGTACAGTATGTGACCTGTAATTTCATGATATGGAATAAATTGAAATTGAATTGAATTGAATTGAAAAAAGACATTTTACCTATTTTTTTTTAAATAAATTCAAAGCCTCTTGTGTAAGCAGAAATAAAAAGAAGAAAGAAAAGGGAGCTCTTGTGTTGCCCCTTGAATAAATTATAAATCAGTGCATGTAACTGTGTTTATTCATTTATAAAGGATATTATGCCATTTTTGTTATGTCCTGTATGATTATTCATTTTCTTTCTTGTGTTTATTTTAACAGACGTAGACGCCTTTTCTCTACATTTAAGAATTAACAACACATCAGATGTTGACTTCCTGCCAAGATTCAATATTTTGTTTCAAGAGCACAAAGTCTCTGCTTAACTAAGAGTGATCTGTTTTTTTTCTATTTCTGTTAGAAACTGGCGTGAAGCAAGAAAACACTTTTATTCTTAAATAAATGAAACTTGGGATTATAAAAGTGGACATTGTGTGATGAAAAAGGTACACAATCGTGGTACATTGAACATTTTTTACAGCCAATATATGAGATTTTTATGGTTAATCTGTTTGGTTAGAATATCAGAAAATGTGCTTTTCTACTCATACCAGTCATCAACTTTTTAGGCAAACATCTACCAGTACTGATCTGACAATATTCCATCCCTACTAGACATGATATATCAGCAAAAATGAAAAATTGTGTTGATATTTTGACCATGCAGGTTGTATTGGCAGAATGAGCAAAACATCCACTTTTCTAATTTGAGAGAATCATCTATTAAAGAATAAAATGTTGTTTTTCTTGCTTCACATCAGTTTCTAACAATAATGAAAGAGGTCGAGTTTGTGCTTCTAAAACTCTATCAGCGTTGGTAATAATGAGTTTTTTAGCTCAAATATTCTATTTTTCATTGATACTTTAATCTGAAACATCTCAGCCTGTCTTTCCTGCAGAGGTGTTGGTGAAAATGTGATTTACTGACCTGCTTTGTCTCTGTTGGCCATGGCGTTCAGCCCGATGTTGTCAAATTTGGATCCAGCGTTTTCATCCAACAGAGAGCCAAACTGAAAAATAAAACAAGAAAAGAAAAAAATCAAATATTCAGACAGTATCTGTTGAGATAAATGATGAAGCAGAGGCAGTCTGACAGTGTTAGGATGTTATGGCGAATGTGGAAAAGCAAAAACTTTATAAACTCCTGAATCTGGATTCAGATCATCATCAAATCTAATCACTGCTCCTTGGTTATCGTGCTCACAGACAGATGCTGGTGGATCCAAACTTTTCTTTTCCCAAACACACACAGGGTCTCACCTCCTCAGCAGAAGCAAACATGGCCGTGTCTTTCCTTCCTTTCCTCTTTTTCCCACGTTTGGAACCTGAAGAAATGAAGATCAACAAAGAAGCTTAGACCGAGTCAACGTGGGACTGCAAACATTTAATCACACTGAGAAACAGAAAGTAAGATTGAAGAGAAAATCCTGTGAGGTGATTTTGAGAAACAAGTACATGAGACATATTACACTTGTTTAATCAGGCCATGTTAGCCTTACAGAGCAGACAGACCTGCCTGATTCTGAAATCATGCATCTCCGTCTTGCCTCCACTGTCCAACAGTTTCAGTCGGCTAAATGCTTAACGGCCCAATCATGGAAGAGAGGCAGGAGCAGTGGGAGCTGTCAACAGGAAGTGAAGTCACTTCCTGTTGTACAAATAATGGCAGCTAATGCCAGTTAGCCTGGTGTCCTCATGGCTACTCAGTGAAGCTTGGTGAAATCTGCTCTCCTCAGAAGTTTACTTGTAGGGATTGTCTTTGACGAGGTTCATGTCACATCTGAGTGTTAAATGATACATCTGTGTGGTATCATTTAATGTGAAACGATCGTCTCAAAGTAGTTAAGCTATCGACTAGCGGCTAACGGCTAACAAGGGCAAACAACAGTTGGTTGTTAGCCGTAGCAGCTAACGGCCACTGTTCTCACTGTTCTTACATTCTTTACAAACACAGTGATGTTAGATTTCCAGAGTTTGATTTCTGCATCATTTATTAGGATTCTTCTTTGGCTCATTATAATTTAAGTTCTCTTTTTCATTTGCAGAATGTTATTAGTCTCCTCTCCTTAAAATGTTCTTTGTTACACTGCAAGAACTTAACATACTTCTTCATAATAAATAAGTCTGGTTGAAAGTTAACGCATTTTTAGCAACATATGAACCTGTACAACCATAACTTGTTCTTTAGAAACAGAATTATTACAGAACATATTTGAATATTGCTAAATTTATTAAATAAAAAAATGACTGTAAGCAGCAAAAGACAACAACCCTTAAAGATTCTAAAAAGGTTCTTAGTGACAGAATCTGCAACTGGATTAAAAAATGCTGCACATACAGTCTGATGCATTAAATTAAAAGTTCTCTTCGCTGTTTTAGTAAAGTTGTATTAATAGAGTCTGGCTGCAGATCATTTTCAGCATGACTTTCTGTACACGTAGGCTCTGAAATATTCTGAATATAATGAAAAGATGTGTTTTGGGAGGATGGAGGGAATTCATCTCCACGGTGAAGCTCCACAAAAACATCATAAACATTTAAGATGTGAATATGTTTGTTTTAAACTGTATTAAAGTTTACTCACCACCTGTAGAATCTTTCAATAATAGATTCCTACATTGCCTTATGCCTTCTTATGGGAAGAACTTGTTCCAACGCTTGTTCTGGGTAACAATAAATAACAAATGACCATAAGGTGTCTTTGAGTACGATGCCCCATTTATTTTATCCAAGATCATCACCAGTGTGTCCAATAAACATCCATTTTACATCTTCATCAAACACAAAGCAACACATTATCACCCAGAATATTGAAGTATGCCATCCCCTGCCCACAAACAACAAAAACATGAAACCTGCTGTAATAATTTGATTCGTGAACAGAAAACAGAAGTATGAAATACTAAAACAAAAGTCTATCTTAATGATCATCTGACAAAAAAATGCTGATATTGCCAGACAAGCACAAATCATGAGAAAACAAGGACTTAAAACTGTTAAGTATTTATAAAACTGAATGGAACACCAGAGGAGGCCAAAATAGTGTCAATTAAAGACACCACAGAACTGGAAAAGTATCAGACAAATCAAACCATGAGAGATCAGTAAAAACAGCCAAAATTAAAGATAAAGTATATAAAAAATAATAAATATAAATCATGATCCAGCCTAATTAACCTATGACAAGTCTGAACACCTGCAACAAACCTGAATCTGGAGACTGTGATTACCTAACTCTACCAAAATTTGAATCTCTTACACTAAAGACTTTTCTGAATTTACTGAACATAAAGAACATTACATGGAAAATGATTTTAACCCTGAGAATATTTTTTACAACAATACACACAATAACTGTGAATACTATACAGAAGAACAGTTTAACAGAAATATCCTGACAGCAGGAAGAATGTCAATTAAACATTTCAACAGTCGAAGTCTTAACTCAAACCTTTCAAAAATTAAACACTGCCTAAGACAATTAAACAATTCACAGCGATTGCTATCTCTGAAACTTGGCTTAGCCTGCAGGAAACAGCAACTGCTGATGTAGAAGGATATGAAATGTTTAATGTCAGTAGACAAAAAGAAAAGGGGGGGAGTTGCTCTATACATGAACAAAAACTTGAGAAATAAGAAGATGGAATGTCATTGGTAATAGATGATATTATGGAATGGGTAGGAATAGATCTAGAAAAAGGTCAAAATATAATAATAAGTAGTGTATGCAGAACTCCAGGGTCATGCATAGACACATTTAGAGATCAGCTGGTCGGTAAGTATAGCAGACTGAACAATAAGAAAATGTTATTTGTGAGTAGGGACTGATTACCTACTCATATCCACATAAACTTTAACACCACACCTATGTGAAAGCAGATATCTATAGGCACTTTGTTTAATAAAGTCATCAGACTTATTTTTCCTGATTCCTGTATTTCTCCAATATGACTGATTTATATCTCTTTTTAAACTTAATTAAGTTTTCGCTCTGCTTCAGATCATCATCCAGACTGTTCCATATTTTCACTCCTTGTATTGTTAAACAAAAACTCCTCATTGTTGTTCTTGAACGTGGGATTTTAAAATTTAACAGACCCCTTAACTCATACTCACCATCTCTGTCAGAGAAAAATGTTTGTATGTGACGAGGCAGATCATTACTCCTTGCTTTATACATTATTTGTGCTGTTTTAAAATCTACTAAATCAAGTAATTCTAAAATTCCTGACTGTAAGAAAAGTTGATTCATGTGGTCAGAAGAGCGGACCTTGTGAATTATTCTTAAAGCTCTTTCTTGGAGAGTACATAACGGTTTTAGGGAGCTCTTGTATGTGTTTCCCCAGATCTCCAGGCAGTTTTCTAAATATGGAGCCACCAGAGAGTTGTACAGAATGTAAAGTGATTGTTGGTTTAGGACATGTTTTGCCTCGTCCATGGCAGAGATACTTTCAGACAGTTTGGTACGAACATGCTCAATGTGAGGCTTCCAGCAAATCCTGTCATCCACAATCACACCCAAAACATTCTTTTCATGGACTCTCTCGATATTAACACCCTTTATTTTTATTTGGACATTTGTATTTGACTTGCGTTTCCCAAATAACATGAATTTGGTTTGATTGATATTTAGTGATAACTTGTTTGAATCAAACCATTTTTTAACTTTGTCCATTTCTGACATGACTACAGACAGAAGTTGCTGTAAGTTTGAACCTGTAGCCAGAATAGCAGTGTCATCAGCAAATAGAACAAATTTAAGCACTTCAGACACTTTACATAGATCATTGATATACAGATTAAAAAGGGTAGGTCCCAACACTGACCCCTGAGGAATGCCACACACAACTTCTACACGCTCTGATTCGAACTCTCCCAGCTTCACAAATTGTTGCCTGTTCTTTAAGTAGTTTCTTATCCAATTCAGCACCGGCCCCCGGATCCCATAACGTTCCAACTTCTCCAGTAAAATAGTGTGATTTATAGTGTCAAATGCTTTCTTTAGGTTGATAAAAACCCCAACAGCATGCTCCTTTCTGTCTAAAGCATTAGTAATTTCTTCGATAAGTTCGTATACAGCTAATGATTTTGACCGGTTTGTTCTGAATCCATATTTTCTGTCAGTAAGTACATTGGTTTTTTTCTAAGAATTTGGACAATCTATCATTAAAGAGTTCTTCTAATATTTTTGAGAATTGTGATAGAAGAGAGACCGGCCTGTAGCTTGTGAAGTGGTGTTTGCTGCCGTTTTCATAGACAGGTGTGATTTTTGCTATTTTCATCTTACTTGGGAATTCTCCAGACTTAAATGACAGATTATAAATATGTGTAAGTGGCTTTGAAATACCTCGAATAACCCGTTTAATAACTTTAATATCTAAATGGTCACAGTCGGTCGATGGTTTGTTTTTGCTTTGATTAACAATGTTAATGATCTCTTCTTCATTTACTGGACTGAGAAACATTGAGATGGAATTTGTTTCAATATGTTTGAATTCACTTATGGGAATGTTTGAGTCAGGAATACTTTCTGCTAACTCTGGACCAATATTAGCAAAAAAAGTATTCAATTTATTAGCTGCTTCATTCATATCATTTATATTTATGTATTTATCAGTAAAATATTGAGGATAACTGTCATCTCTGCTGTCCTTTTCAATTACTGTATTTAAGATATTCTGTATACTCTTGATGTTGTTTTTGTTATTTTCCAGCAGTTTACAATAATAATCCTCTTTACATTTTCTCATCATATCAGTACGTACATTTTTATACATCTTATGTTCTTTTTCTATTTCTTTGGTTCTATATTTAATGAATTCTTTATATAGAAGACTTTCTTTTTTACATGCAATTTTAAGCCCTTTTGTCATCCATGGGTTATCGTTAAATTCATTCTCTCTGTTGACTTGTGTCATTGGACAGTTTTTATCATATAATTGCTTAAATATGGCTAAGAAGTCATTAAACGCTTTATTAGGGTCCGTTTCGTTGAGTATCTGGTCCCAGTTATAACTCATTAAGTCACGTTTTAGATTTTCCAAAGATTGGTCTGTTCTTACCCGTTCATACTGTTTTCTGCTGTGCTGAGAATATATTTCATACTTGTTGTAAATTGCAAATACAGGTAAGTGATCAGTGATGCCATTTATCAACAATCCACTATCTATGTCGTTAGCGATGACATTGGCGAAAATATTATCGATTACTGTTGCAGACTTACAGTCGATTCGGCTTGGTTTGGTGACTGTGGGAAATAACCCGAGATTGAACATGATGTTGATAAATCTATCTATCTTATTTTGTTTCTTTTTTTTGTTTTGTTTCTTTTGTTTCTTTTGTTTCTTTGGATTCAACAGATCAATGTTAAAATCACCACAAATAAACATGTCTTTATGATGGATACTGGAGAATGTTTTTTCCATCCACTCGTTAAATTCACCTATGTCAGAACTCGGGGATCTATATATGCAACTCACCAAAACATTTTTCTTCCCTTCCATCAATAATTCAATAGTTACGCATTCTAACAGATTATCGACCACTGCTGACAGATCTTTCCGCACTTTATACTTTACAGTCTTCTTCACAAACAAAGCCACACCCCCTACTGCCGTTGTTACTCTGTTCCTATTAACAATTTCATATCCATCCAAATTGAAGTTTTTACCTTTTCCATTCTTGAGCCCAGTGTCAGAACAAGCAATAATGGTAAAAGGCTCTTTGAATTGACTAAGGTATAATTTTATGTAGTCGAAGTTGGCATTCAGACTTCTACTGTTGAAATGAATTATTGACAATTTGTCCCTATACTCCACTTTTTTGTTGAATTGCTCATCAGTGTAGTAGTGGCAGTTATTGTTGTTATTAAGCGAGACATTGTTATCAGGATCAGTGTTATTTCCAATGTCCCGAGAATGATGACCATTGTAGGCAGGCAGGTCAATGTCATCATGTAACAAGTCATTTTGTTCACTGTCGTCCTCCTCCAGCTCTGAAACGGAAAATTAAAACAGAAAAACAAAGAAGTTAAATGAAATGAAGATTAAATGAAGCTTTACTCGCTGGAATTAATAAATCTTCAGGTTTGACAGATCATCATCATCAGAATTCTTCTTTTTGGTTATCAAAACCAGATCAAACATTCATTAGTTGATCCCATGTCTTCATTTAAAACATTATTTAATTTAATTTAAAGAAACTAAAAAAGAAAACAAGAACAGATCCTGCACAAATAGTAAATAATAAGTTTGTTGCCACATTATCCCAACTGAAATTTGACTTTTCAGTGTTTCTATGTTTAATTTTGTTTTATTACAGGAGATTTATACAAACATCTTATGATCTTTGATTCATTTCCAAATTACTGCATTTGTTTCCATTGTAGATGGTTTAAGTTCCTCACCTTCATCATCATCGTCGTCTTCCTCTCTATAAGGGTCCATGATCTCGTCCCCGAAGTCCTCCTCATTGTCCGGGTTGTCCACGTCCGAGTTGTCCTTATTCTCGTCAGAGTCCTGCTCGCCCTTCTTCCCTTTTTTACTGGTCACGTTTCTGAGGATGTGACCAGGAGACGAGAAGAATTATTATTTTAATCACAAGACAGAAAAACATTCTGAAATCAGAAGATTAAAACTCAAATCCTCACCCTGCAAAGTCCAGATCGTCTCCTGCGAACTCGGCCTCGCAGGAATCTGGAAACAAAGAAAAGTTCATTTTCACGCTGAAAAGAAAAAAACTACAGATTTAACAATTTAACATGTATTTTAAAAACAGAAAAACTGTTGTTGTAAAGACGGATTCACTTCTAAAATCTCAGGAAGTATGTTCAGTTTTTTAAAACTTTTTTCTGAGCTGTAATAAAAAGATTTTACATTGTGATTTTTTTCACTTTTATTTTGTTCATATTTTTTGGTGTCTGACTGATTTCTTTTAAACTACTTAAACTCCTTAATGAAAAATAGGTCATATAAAGTCATGAAGGCCAAGTTTAACAAAATAAAATTACACATTTATTCATTTGAAGGACTAAATGTGCTCACGTGTCACGTCTTGTTTCTGTCCATCTTGTTTTTTTTTTTTTTTTTATGAACTTTATTTTAGATTTCATGAAGAATACAATTTACACATAACAGATGAATATGCATTTCACTAATATGATATATTTGTACAAATTTGACAGTAGATACACTGTATAATTTTGTGTAAATAACAATGCAAATAGAATAATAAATAAAAACCAGAAAAGCACTTTGAGAGTGCAGACCTCCGCCAAGTAGCACAGTTCCCCATCTCCCAATGATCTCCCAGTTTTAATTAGGGCCCGAGCAGAAAAGGCCGGATCGGCTGGCGAAGGCCCTATTGGAATCGCTAGGATTATTATTTTTCTCCTTCTCCTTCTCCTTCTCCCGCCACTTTAACCCCAAATTGCGTGCCTTCAGCTTGAGATAAACGCGAACGCGCCTATCCCCAAATTTTAGTCAAAAAATGTATGAATCCAGTGTTTGCACAAAAAAATGTACGCCATAGCGCCCCCTAATGGCCTTAAACTGCAGCCCCTCCAGCTACTTTCACCTATCAACCTGAAATTTTAACGGCATAACAATCAAGCCCGGACCTACAAAAAAGTCTCTTATGACCATCATCAGCTCCAGATTTGGATTGTGTATATTAGACACATTGACAATGAAAAGTTATTAAAAGATTTTTCGTAGGTCAATGGGCGTGGCCACAAACCACGCCCAAATTTGGTGAATTTTTCACTAACTCCGATTTGCACGAAATTTTTTGGGGCATAACCAGCAGGCCAAGACGATCACAAATATACGAATTGTCATAGGGAATTCTGAACAGGAAGTTCGTAGATCAACGCTGAATTTCCGATTTTTGCGATTCTAAGGCTCGCATTTGAACCAACTACTCCTAGGTTTTTTAACGGATCAACTCCAGATTTGGACTGTGTATACTAGACACATTGATGACGAAAAGTTCTTAAAAGATTTTTCGTAAGTCAATGGGCGTGGCCAGGAAGGACGCCCAAAGTTGACCATTTTTGGAAAACACGTAAACCTTGATAACTTTCTTGTACAATGTTAGATCCGGACCAAAACATGTACACATGTTCACTGTCCGTGCCTGAGTTAATCTATGTGCTTTGTTTCACTTTCAAATATAGCGCCCCCTACTGGTAACAGGAAGTCTGATGTTTTAGTCTATCATTAAAATCTCCTCTGTTTTTCAAAATAATTTTTTCAAATATTCTCAGAAAGGGTCTTCACACCTTCATGAAGCACCAGTGTTGAGGTCGTGTCCTGACGTGAAATGGTGTGGCGATGGCAAAGCCTCAAACTTCACTGATCGCCATGAACCTGGAAATCACTCTAACTCCTTCATTTAAGGTCCAATCTGCTTCAAAATTCATAAGCATGATCAAGGTCCACCTCCTAACACATCTATAAGCTCAATTCTCTGCTACTGCAATCACACCAAGCTCTAGAAATTACATAAATCACATATGTATGTTATAAATGATCCAATCTTCCCCAAATTCAACACATATGATCACAGTTCCACTCTGGATTTATTTTTTAATTTAAACATATATTTGGGTTATAGGAATAGCACCTGAGGTTACCTCACATACTAATTCACCCTTCCCCCTCCTCACCCCACACCAACCTCAGAGATCTGTCAGTCATGCTCCCACCTCCCTGCTTAGAGTGAGAAACTTTCTGATAGATTCTTGACATGTCATCCTCTTTATTCACTGAGGATGAACACTGAGGTTAAAAGTTATGCAAATAACAAAATATTTCAATAGACACTTGTGATCTTGGTCGCATCACATGGTCTGACATAAAGCTCATAGGCTCTTTATGTTGCTGTTTTAAGTGGTGGACTCTGTATGTTGCTGTTTTAAGTGGTGGAAGACATTTTCTCATGCTGGTGATCTGACACTGTAAATCCTAATTATTGAGCCATTATTTTTTTCTTTTATTGACCAACTCTTCTTGGCCCAGCTCTACACTGTTTGAGTCATTGCCATCATTCATCTGTATGCTGCACAGGCCTAACCATATCTATGTTGTGGCTATTTGCTGAGGCAGGTATTGCTGCACATAAAGTGCCTGCGACATAGGAACAGTGCCACCCACTGGGCATTAGCTGAGTTTTATATCTCAAATACCTGCATGCATGCGGTGGCAGCAACATGCAGCAGTTGCAACATGTGGTGCCAGCAAAACTCAATATTCAGCCCAGGACACATGAGAGATGATTTGATGTCAATCCATTCAAAAATGAGAACAATATTGAAATTCCAAGTAGACAAATCCACTTTAAAGCAACAGGCCCCTGATAATGGTATCAAGGCATTTTATAAGGACCTTTTCACAAACTAAGGGCTGTGAAAGCTGTGGGAGGTTGTTCTGGACACATGAGAGTTGATTTGATGTCAATACATTCAAAAATAAGCAAGCTATTGAAATTTTTGTTTGTTATTGTGTGTTGAATGTGTCACTGTATACAGGGCTCCAGAGGCAGGTTCTGTGGCACTTTCGGTGGCAGCCTGGGCTGCCATTGAAGCTGCCACTGATTTTGGCAGCTTGGACTGATTTCCAGAGGCAGCTAGCGGGGCAGCCGCTACGACCTGCCGGTGATTGTGTCACTGCATACGGGGCTCCAGAGGCAGGTTCTGCGGCACTTTCGGTGGCAGCCTGGGCTGCCATTGAAGCTGCCCACTGATTGTGGCAGCTAGGACTGACTCCTAGATAGTCAGGTGGCTTAGTCAAAGGATTGCACACATGCCATTTTTTGCATGATGTTTCCTTAGGATCAGTTACTGAATTTGAGGATAGGAGCCCCTGACAAATATCTATTTTAAGTATTAAATTTTAAGACTGGTAATATCAATGAAATATGTTTAAATCAGCTTAGCATTTTTCAGACTATATGCATCATTAAATGATCAAATTACTTCCAAATTATGAAAGTCACTAACATGACATTTTTATCAATAACATCTTTATTGCCATGATGAATAAAAATGAAAGTGTATCATAGTGTGAAAACATGTTGTAGAGCTGTGCATTTTGACTACCTGTCACAATTGCTCAGTCTCAGAAAGATGGCAGTGCATTATGAGTAATTCATCACAAAAATAAGACAAAAAACGCAGAAAATAGGTATAAGAAATATAAAAATGAATTTGTTTGGATAATAAGAAAATGAAAAATGCAATACTATAGTAAAAGTAGTACAAATATTAAGACTACATGGGCAATAATACACAGTGTAATTAAGAAAGATATGGTACAGAATGATTTCCCAACTATTTTGTGAGAGATAATAAAGACATATGTGGAAAAATACAGTAGTAAATTAATTTGATAAATTATTTAGAGAAGTGGCTCCTATTCTCGCAAAAAGATTAATAAAATAAATCCAAAATCAACAGAAAATGAGGCTATGGGCCACTCAATCAGAGGTAATGTCAACAGTATTTTTCTTGGTAAAGCAGAAAAGGAAGATATACTGAATACTGTAAAAAATGTGCAAGTAAGAATCAACTGACTGTGAAACCACTGACATGATACTGATAAACAGTATAATAGAATTTGCTATTGAATGAATTCTAATTAAATATAATCTACCCATTTCAACAGGAATATTTCCTGATGAGATGAAAACTGCCAATGTGATTCCACTTCATAAGAGCAGAGATTAACATTGTTTCTCAACTTCAGACCAGTATTCCTGCTTTCCGCAATTTTCAAAAAACTTTTAAAAAATATTTGTTGCCAGGTTAGATGCATTTCTTGACAAATACAGTGTTTTAGCAGTGGGGTTGGATTGAGGGCAAATGGATTTAACTAAATAAATATGCACAGAAATTGACCAGAAAAATCATTGTAAGCATCTTTGTTGATCTTGACCCCATAGATCAGACTATACTCCTTTAAAACTTGGTAGCTTTGGTATTAGAAAACTGGACTCAAAGAACAAGTTATTAAAAAACAGAAAACACTTATTTCAGATAAATAATATAAAATTGAATGTAAAAAACATCACCCGTTGGGTACCTCAGGGGTCAGTCCTAGAACCCAAACTATTTTGTTTGCGTGCAAATGGTGTTGTTTATGTTTTTTAATTTCTTGATTGATTTTTTTCAAATGATACTACCTGGAAAAAACAAAATCAAGTACTGGATGTGGTCAAAATAGAATTAATAAAATAAAGGAATGGTCTGATATTTATCAATTTTTATTAGATCTTAAAAATACATACTTTATGATTTTTAGTAAAATAGGTACAAATCTAAATGCTCCCATACACACCACCTGGCAAAAAAACAAAAACAAATAACCATTTGAATTTAACTAAACAGACAGGTACGCGCCTCCTATTGGGTAAGTATTGCATGAGTGATTATTTTTCAGCTGGAGACAGGTTATTTAACCCCAGCTGATGTAATGAGTAGCTTCTCGTTTCTTAAACCATGTCAAAGACACATCCTGTGGTCGTGGAAAAGATGTTAGTCTGTTTAAGAAGGGTCAAATCATTGACATCAAGCAGAGAAAACATCTAAGGAGATCGAAAAAAACGACTATTACAATTGTTTTTTTGGCCAGTTAGTGTTTGTTGGTGATGCTGAAATTCATAAAGTAAACTGAATGTAGATTTAAGGAGTCAAGATTGTTCAAAATCTTGCCCTGGTTTTTGATGTATTTATATATTAAATGTGAAATATCAAAAACCAGAGCAGAGGGCTTATTAAATGAAAAAGCCCTTTGCCTTCAGTGATTGTTCCATATCTGACCTATTGTATGAAAGTACAGGGAAGTGATTGTAAAACATTTACTCATTACATGTTACTTTTACAAAGAAAGAGCCATTAGAGCAATTAGAAGTCACATAAAGATAGAACAAAGCCATTATTTACAAAGTCGAACTTGTTAAAATTGTATGCATAATTGGTTTTCAGCATTCTTCTATTTGTGTTTCATGCTCTTAAGAAAACGTGACCAACAACCAAACAGAAAAGTTTTAAAAAATAGAGTCAGTATAACTTAAAGAGAGCAGAGATCTTTAAAAAGCAGAGATGTAGGACCAAACAGTTCAGCTAAATTTATTTACTGCCATCTGAATGTATAGTGACACAGTATTTGTCTATTTGAATAGCTTGATAGGGGTGAATTCAGGTATATTGGGACATCAGGTAATTTGGGACAGATAAGGAAAAACAATGCTTCCACTTCCCTTTATAGGGCTGTGGCAAATTAAGAGGTGCTAATGCATTGCTGTGAATGTTTCCTTTAAAAGTCAAATGACATATTTTGAGGGACATCCCATAGGGGTGTGTGGTCAGCATCAAACAGGAAGCTGACCCCTGATATCAGGAGGTAAGGAAAGCGGCATGTGCTTCTGTTGGATTCAATATAAGGCTGTTAAATTTCTATGACTTATTTATTGTGGTTATGTGATTTATATTCGGATGTATGATGCAATGGTGTACTGAAATAAACATACATTGTTTTGTGATGATGTTTAAATTTTCTTAATTTGGACATTTTCTTGCTGTCCTAAATTACCAAACATGGTATGGTAATTTGGGACAATCTTTCTGGGTTTGTATTGAAATACTTTAATAGTGTAGTCATAAATTACATGCTTTAAATTAAGAAATTCTCACACATACTGGGGAAAACATGTGCCTTTGGACCTTTTAGCACATCAAGTCGGAGGTAAATGTTGCTAACAGTACAGATATATGAAGTGGGGTTCAAAATTGGTCAGATCGACATTACGTCTTATAATTTTATAAGTTATCAGAATTCATTTACAACAACAATAACAAATATTTTAGTAAAGTAACCCAGAAACTTATTGAGGTATAGTTATAAAGTGACAGGAGGCTATGAAGTAGGAAAGCTAATGCATTGCGTTGTATGCACATTACCCAATCATTGTCAGCCTATTTGTCCTCATCTGTGAAATTGGTTTATTTGCAGAATACAATGGCATCCAGGGAGAGAAAGCAAAGGAGAGTTGAGAGAGAACTGAGAAAATGGAAATATAACAAGTGGAAGGAAGAAAGAATGAAGGAAGCGATAGATGAGTACAGAGAGGAGGAGAGGGCAGGTAAAAAACCACTGCTGCCGTTCATCGCCAGGGCATGGAATGTCCCCAAATCAATTAATGAATTTTACTTGTGTTCTACTTATGCAGTCTATCAATGTATTTTTATAAGTTATTGCAGCACAATGCAATATTCTACATCCACAGGCCTTTGTCCCAAATTACCAAACCCACTGTCCCAATTTACCAAACAAGTTGTGAAAAACAAGTTTTGTGTTAACACCTCTAAAATAGAGTGCTGTGCCCTAAAAACATATTTTTAGTACTTTTTCTTTTTACATAAGGAATGTAGACATCTAGAGGAATACAGAAATATCTGATCTATTGGGTATTTATTAATCTTAATGACAAAAGGTGGCTCAGAAATTGAATTTACAAAAATTGTCCCAATATACCTGAATTCACCCTATTTAAATTTTAAACAAAAAAGAGGGAATTCTTTCCATTGAAGTTTTTTAAATTTCGCCTATACTTTGCAGGGCTTTAAGGAAGATGTACAGGTACCAGGTGTCTTGGTACTCTATTTTACACATCATTAGGGGGGGTTAATAATCAGAGGATAAATTAAAATCAGTTTCAAGTTCTTTACTGGACAAAAAAAGAACAATTTATCATCAATGTTCTTCTTATGAATCACAGAACTATTACTTTGACATGAACAATAACATATGGAAAACAACTTTGGTGTTGTATATGAATATTTTTGTTACCTGTGTTGAACGGCTGCTAAGCTAAAATCCTTTAGTTGGTCTTAAAGAAGCCTCATACAAAATTTGGCGCTTTTATCCACATGTGCACAATCCACCCAAAAAAGAAGTGATTGTCATTTTATACCGAGCTCTAGAGGCAGCTTCCGTGGAATCCACTCCGTCCTGCCGGTGATTGTAGGTTCTTGTATGGATATAAAGGCTATAGAAAGTCATTCTTAAAAAGCACACTTTCAGAGGTCAGGTGGTGTATTAACGTAAGAGAAAAGGTCCAAAATACGCTGATAGTCAGTTTGTGTTCCTCATGTGAGGATAACAACAGTAGGCTATAATTTGTTTGTTAGTTGGTTTTATAATTTCTTCAGTTGATATACTTGCTATGCATAATTGTTGAATAATATTTTATTAATATTAAATTCACCACAAACGTGAATTTCTTTACATCAACAGCAGGGGGCGCATTTCACATAAACAGTCACTTGGATAAATCTTGAAAATGTGTTGCTTATATGATAGAGAAAACTTGAGATGTACTCACTGTTACCCCAAGCATCAGTTACTATCTTGTCTTCACACCATTATGTTTTCAGACTGTGCTTAAGATGCTGAACACTCATCATCAACAGACATCAGCAAAATACACTTATTACAGCATATAAAAATGACCATATTTTGAGTGAACACAATTTGTCTCAATGCTAAATCAGACAAAAGTAAAATGATCCAACTGTTCAAGGCTGATCATTCCTCTGTTGACATGTCTCAGTCTAAAATCAGTTGCAAGTTAAAGAAGGTGCTATTTCTTCATTTTGCTGAAATTACATACTGGCATAATTTCAGCCTACTTAAGGTAGAACAGCTTCAATTCAAACATAATTCACAATGCAGAGGTCAAACACAATAGTATGAAAAATATTAATACATGTGTTAATGTTTTAATATATTTTTAATACATACACTGTAAACACTGTTTGTCTGCAAATGATTGCATTCTGATCTTACCTATCCTACCTATTAAAATCTTCATACCTGCTTTATTGTCTTGCACTTTCCTCCAGGCTCTAAAGTTGATTTGCTGCCAACTTTGTCTTAGAGAACTAAGATCCAGAGACTTTTTGCTCACAGTGACAACACCTTTGGACCAAGTGGGGACCCATGCACTTTTGTTTCAATCTGTAATCTCGCAGGATCAAGTCAGTGGTATAGACTTAAAACCGAAAAATTTTCAACCTTTTTTTTTTTTTACATAAAAGAAACATAATACAGGCTGAGTCACTCTCATTGTGTGAAAGAAAATTCATTACACCTATGTTATTTGCTGAATGGTCTAATGTCCATCTTTGTGTATCATTGCCACGTGCCTACTGAAGCTGCCTATTTCTTGAAGTGTCTTTTGAGTGTTTTTTTCCTCAATCTGTGTTTTATCAGTTGTTTTGTTTTATGAGACATTAGACAAAGATAAGATACTTCAGACTAGCAGTGATAGACGAGGTAAAAATGAAACACAAACAAAATATAGGATTACAAAATAAAATCAATAATTAACGACATAATAAATGGGGAAATTGCAATTAAACCGGCAACCATTTGCTGATGTTTGCTGTAATTCATTTCAGTGGCAGCTTCCCGCCTCTGAAGCTGCCACCGAAGCAGCTTCGGTGGCAGCCTGAGCTGCCACTAAAGCTGCCACCGGAAGTGCCGTGGAACATGCCTCTGAAGCCCCGTATACAGTGACACAATCACCGGCAGGTCGTAGCGGCTGCCCCGCTAGCTGCCTCTGAAGCCCCGTATACAGTGACACAATCACCGGCAGGTCGTAGCGGCTGCCCCGCTAGCTGCCTCTGAAGCGCGGTATAAAGTGACACAATCACCGGCAGGTCGGAGTGACTAACCCGGCATCAGCCTCCGGAGCCCCGTATAGAGCTACAATCACAGGCAGGAAGGACTGGCTGCCGCGACAGCTGCCTCTAGGAGCCAGCCCTAAAGCTGCCAAAATCAGTGGCATCTCCAGTGGCAGCTCAGGCTGCCACCGGAAGTGCCGCGGCGGACCTGTCCGCCTAGCTACCGCGGCATTTGTGGCTGCCACCGGAAATGCCACTACGAGCTGCCGCTGCCACAAATGGTGCTTGCCCTTGCTGGCACTGATAGCCTGCGAATTTTGATATCTAATATGCAATATGCTAAGCGCTAAATTGTCATACATTGATTAATTACAGCCAGTTGACAAGTAAAGATACATAGAAAATTATACTGCTAGACAGTAAAGATAGGAGAGCTCATGAAATAATTTTTAACTGTGTAGATCTGGGAAGCTAGTGATATTAGCATAGCTGTATTTGAGCCAAGGAGAAGAACGTGGTGCTTTATTTTTCTTTCCTTTGGGATCCCTATTAGCTATTGACAAAGCAACAGCTACTCTTCCTGGGGTCCACATATTAAAAAAACAGCCAACAAAATACATCAATGACAATCTATGTACTCTAAAAATAAAAAAAAAAAGAAATAAAAGACAATTAAAACAGCAACAATCTGACAGTCATGGTGACAGGCTTGTAGATGCCCAAGGATCAGGGTGTATGCAAATCAATTAAATGATCATGAAAACATTTCTAGAAATAAATGATTCCACTTTAAATAGTATTTTTTAACATAATTACGGCTTAAATGTTTCTAAAAGATAATTACAGATTCTGCATGTTACTTTAAGTGATTGGATATACTATTTAGATAATCTTGATGACATTATATATTTCTTCAAGGTTTTCTTAAAAACAATTTTATTGGTTAACCTTGTGATCTCTAATGGAAGACTATTTCATATGTTGATACCTCTATAGGAGCATCTTTCCAAAGTGTACTTTGGCCTGCATTACTTGTCACCGAGATAAGTTTGATATTGGACACTGACATTCGTTGTCGTTCCACATTCCAAGGAAGAAAAGCATGTTTTTCTATTATTCTACCTGACAATGTGATTTATCAATGTTAAACCAGTTGTGCAAAATAGTCATATTCTCTACATGCCACAAGACTTCTTTTTGAAATGTTATTTTTAAAATATTTTTAAAGTCGTAAAAACGCACATTTATGTATTATTCTCCCTCAGAGAATAGATTTATATTTCTTCCCCTTGAATGTGAAACAGTGACTATTGTGAATGTCCAATGTCCGACATCACACACTTAATCTCGGGGGTAGAGCAAAACAACCTCTGGAAACATGCCTCACATTAAAACTGTGACCATCCTCACCGTAATTAAATTGACCATAAAGAACATTTGGAACCTGTGATGTACAAATGTTTCTAAAAAATAAAGCAAGAGGGGATAAGTAGGGGAGAGTGAGGTGAGTTGAACCAGTGGGGAAGTTAAGCCACCCCTTGTTTCTAGGAAACCGTACAAAAAATTGGTCATGTGACCACACATTTTTAAAGAGTCATCCATTTTACCCAAGCTGTGATGGAGAGAGGTACATGAAATAAGTGGTAAGCACATTTAAGTTCAAAAAACTGTTTTTTGACATTCAAAGTGATGTCTTTATGTTCAAGGTTTCATGATTCTTGTGTCTGAACAATTACAGACAAGTTTGGAAAAATCTTGCACATGCATTAGTGCTGTAGGAAGTTACAATATGACACTATTCTGTTAGCATTACATTAGCTCTAAACTGCTGGATGATAAAAGTTTGTTAAAATGGCCGGGTTGGGGTAATTTGAGCCAAAAGGTCTGGGGGAAGTTGAGCCACTGGCTCAGTGGTGATACTGCTGTGTGTATACTTTATTGACTAAATATGCTCTAGAATACCTTCATGTTTTGTTCAGAATTAGCTCCTTATCACAGGTAACTGGAGCGACTGCCTTCTCATTCATCCCTGCAGCGTCTCAGCGCTTTAACACAGTCGGACGCTGAGCGTCTTCTGACTTCGATGGGGAAGCGTAGAGTGGGTTGTTCCACTGTGGAAACTGGACGGTCATTGGATAAACGCTGGGCTTTCTCCCGGCCATCTGATGCTCAGCGTCTCTGGGGGTCACTGACTTCAGCATAAATAATAGTGCAGTTTACCCCCATGTGGCTCAATTTAGGGGCATTAGGGGCAAGTTGAGCAAAGAGACCATTTTTTTGGAAAGTCATATTTTCAAAATGGTTTATTTTAGATATAAAGTGATGATTCCCAGGGATGCACAAAATCCTGAAATATGCGTACATATTTTAGTTGGAGACATAACTGTCACCCCTTCACTTTAAAGAGGCCTCAAGTAAAAACTGGCTCAACTCACCTCACTCTCCCCAATTTCTTTCACCTATAACCAACCTAATGCCAAATGTATTTTAGTGATGTTTGCGCTTCTATCTAATCAGTGCCAGCCTTGCAGCTCTATTTTGTACCAACTGTTATTTCTCCAAGTCAGTATTTGATGCATTAGACCAAACTACTGGGCAGTAGTCTGAGTAAGAACAAGTGTTTGAAGAACCAGCTTGCAGTAGGTAGAAATTTGGTACATCTTCTCAAGACAGACTCCCCATAGCTCGTACCGTGTTGTCAGTCTGCTTTATGAGATCCTGCAGGAGGATACGTTTGGTTGCATGTGGGATCCAAAATCCAAACATGTGTAGGTCTGTAGTCGGTCCATCATTACAGGTATGACAATGCTGCTTTCACATACCTTACAGTGATATGTTTTTCATTACAAAAGCTAAGCGAGTATGAACCTGTATTAGCAAAATACAGCTATGCTAATAACGTCAATTGTATGTATACCGCTGTATACTCGCTGAGCTTTTGTAACGTGATAAGGTAGCATGCAAGGTGCAGTAAATATGTTATTTTTTATTAAAACTATTCATTAAACATCCACGTTAACTATGAAAAACATATCACTGTAACTTAAATGCCCAGCCCAGGCCACCGCAGGGGGCCGTCGAGGCGCCACCCCCACCAGGGGGCGGTCCAGCCCAGGCCACCGCTGGCTCAATATCAGGCCCTGCTTGCTCAATATATATTGCATGTCAACTGGTTCTCTCTATTTCTTCTCCTTTGTTCCTCAACTGACAATTTCTGTCCAGCCATAGTTCTGTTAAAAAAATATAAGTCATGAAAAATTATTTCTTTGTTTTACATATAACTGCAGCAAGAGTTACAAAAGAATAAACTGACCACAGCGTGCCCATTCCCTACAAGTCAGAAGTGTAGGTTATACACTGTGGTTAAATAATGTGCATGCTTTTTTCCTGGTGTACACTGCAGTTAGCTAGTTGTCTCAATACCCTGTGTAAAAATCTGTGAGCATCTCAACATCCCTATTTGAACGGCTCCCTGACTCATGGTTGGCTTTGTTTGATGTTTTCAGTCCAACAGACTTTATGTCACGTTTTAGGCTAAGACATACTACTCTGCTATATATATATATATATATATATATATATATATATATATATTCTGCATAGACAGATGACTTCTACAAAAGTCTGATAAATCTGTTCAAGACTTGGAGAAATGAGAAAGTTCAGACCTGAAGGTGGACTTTAAAGTGTTGGGGGTGTGGTATAACCATGATGCACGAGAACTGAGAAGAATATAGGACCCTAAGCCAGGGAAACATCCACAATATATTTAGGAAATTCAGCAGGGGCAGGGGCAGGGGCCGACGAGGCGCCGCCCCCGCCAGGGGGCGGTCCAGCCCAGGTCACCGCTGGCTCAATATCAGGCCCTGCTTGCTCAATATATATTGCATGTCAACTGGTTCTCTCTATTTCTTCTCCTTTGTCCCTCAACTGACAATTTCTGTCCAGCCATAGTTCTGTTAAAAAAATATAAGTCATGAAAAATTATTTCTTTGTTTTACATATAACTGCAGCAAGAGTTACAAAAGAATAAACTGACCACAGCCTGCCCATTCCCTACAAGTCAGAAGCGTAGGTTATACACTGTGGTTAAATAATGTGCATGCTTTTTTCCTGGTGTACACTGCAGCTAGCTAGTTGTCTCAATACCCTGTGTAAAAATCTTAAATGAGCATAATGGAGAGATGGAGTTGACATGATCCAGCTGTGAGCATCGAAATATTTTGTTTTTTATAAGTCAAGTGTGTATTGTGCCTTTCAAAGGCATGGTGCAAAACAAAGTTAACATGTTATATATATATATATATATGTATATATATATATATATATATATATATATATATATATATATATATACATACAGGGATATAGGGACCAAGTCAAACCCAAGCCAACGACTTGGGTTCCATTTGATTCATAATGTTTCTCAGATTGTTTTCAACATCCCTATTTGAACGACTCCCTCACTCATGGTTGGCTTGATGCACCAGAAACTGAGAAGAATATAGCACCCTAAGCCAGGGAAACATCCACAATATGTTTAGGAAATTCAGCGGGGGGGCGGGGGCCGCCGAGGCGCCGCCCCACCAGCACTCAGACGCGGCACAGGCCCGCAGAGGCCTCCCTCTGCTGGGCCTTCATCCCTGAGCCTGAGCCTGAGCCTGAGCCTGAGCCTGAGCCTGAGCCTGAGCCTGGGCAGGGCTCAAGCCTGGAGCTTCAGTTTTCAAAAACTGGGTTTCTGAAATCGTGCAAAAGGTGGCTTGGCCACAGTACCTGACTTGCAAGCAAAACCTAGGAACTGAACCCAAGTCTTCAGCCATCCTAGTAACCAGTAAAATAGGTTCGCTTGACAGCCAAAAATCTGACAAAGTGTTGAGAACCGGGGGAAACAATGGGGAATCGGGCTCCTGTGTGGCCTACAGAGGCCTCCCTCCGCTGGGCCTTCATCCCTGAGCCTGGGCGGGGCTCAAGCCTGGAGCTTCAGTTTTCAAAAACTGGGTTTCTGAAATTGTGCGAAAGGTGGCTTGGTCACAGTACCTGACTTGCAAACCAAACCTAGGAACTGAACCCGAGTCTTCAGCCGTCCCTTCAAACAGTAAATAGGTTCGCTTCGTGCCCTTGGTAATCAGACCGGCTTTTCGTGCCCTTGGTAATCAGACTGTTTTTTCGTGCCCTTGGTAATCAGACCGGCTTTTTCGTGCCCATGGTAATCAGACCAGATGTTCGTGCCTTTGGTAATCAGACCGGGTTTTCGTGCCCTTGGTAATCAGACTGGGGTTTCGTGCTCCTGGTCCTCTGACTTGACTTCCGTGCCCCCTGGACAAGTGATGGAGGGACCCAGCCCCACTCTCTCTCCCTGCCCGGGACTGGAGCTCCGGCGCTCCGGGGCTCCGGGGCTGTAGGTCAAGTCCAGGGGCTTGACTCCAGTCCAAGCCCCATCCCTCATGCTCTGCCTGTCTGCCCGGGACCTCTCCCGGACCTCCACGCGTCATCTTCTGGGGCCTGGACCACCCGGAGCTCTGGGGCTGGAGGTCCGCCCCAGGGCCTGCCTCCGGTCCAAGCCCCATCCCTCTAGCTCTGCCCGTCTGCCCAGGACGTCTCCCGGACCTCCCTGTGTCCTCTCCCGGGTCCCCGGACCACCCGGAGCTCCGGGGCTGGAGGTCCGCCCCAGTGCCTGCCTCCGGTCCAAGCCCCATGCCTCTAGCGCTGCCCGTCTGCCCGGGACCTCTCCCGGACCTTCCCGTGTCCTCTCCTGGGTCCCCGGACCACCCGGAACTCCAGGGCTGGAGGTCCGGCCCAGGGCCTGCCTCTGGTCCAAGCCCCAGCCCCATTACTTCCATGGCCTTCCTTGGTCCTCATTTTGGTCCTCCGGCATCCTCCCAGTAGCCACAAGCCTCTCCCCGCTCTCCCCTCTCCATTATGGGGGTGCCCAGAGCCATTACTGCTGGCCCCTGCCCACTGAGCTCCATGTGCCATACTTCCACCCAGGGGGCCCAGGCAGGCCTCATCCAATGCCCAGCATAGCGCAACGTATGATGTGTAGGCTTCCTCTGATCTCGGCCTGTCTTGTCCTGGAGCCTAGTGTTTCTGAAAACTGGGTTTCTGAAATTGTGCAAAAGGTGGCTTGGTGACAGTACCTGACTTGCAAACCAAACCTAGGAACTGAACCCAAGTCTTCAGCTGTCCCAGCAAACAGTAAATAGGTTCGCTTCGTGCCCTTGGTAATCATGCCAAAGGTGGCTTGGTGACAGTACCTGACTTGCAAACCAAACCTAGGAACTGAACCGTCCCAGCAAACAGTAAATAGGTTCGCTTCGTGCCCTTGGTAATCATGCCAAAGGTGGCTTGGTGACAGTACCTGACTTGCAAACCAAACCTAGGAACTGAACAGTCCCAGCAAACAGTAAATAGGTTCGCTTCGTGCCCTTGGTCATCCAGAGAACC